>PJEN01000699.1:178687-340869 GCA_004024605.1 Pteronura brasiliensis
AAAAAAAAAAAAAAAAAAAAAAAAAAAAAAAAAAAAAAGCTGCAAAATGCTAAGAAAGAACACAGAAGACAAGGGGATTCGAAAATGGCATAAGACACACTAGAACCAAACTGTGAGCAAAGACGCCAGTGTAAATAAATATCAGGGAGAGGAGAGAGTAAAATAAACAAAGTGGGGAGACCCATCATGGAGGGAAAGAAAATCACAAATTTTCGTGAAACTCCAGCAGCTTCTGGAATGGTGGAATTGCACTAGGACCCGACGGGCAGCCATGTGAGTAATACAAGTGGGTCTGACTGACCCATGAAGACAACACTATTTCCAGTCTGTTTCAGAAAGCAAGATTTTACTACATGCCGTACGCCCAAGACATATCTAAAAACCAGAGTGGCTCAGAAAGGCCGGAAATGTGAAGAAGGACAGAGTTATGGAAGGCAAATGAGAATGGTAAGAAGGCATGTGTTCTGACCCTGTGTGGAAAACGGTACAAAGAAGTACAGGTTTTAATACTAAAACAATTCACAAGTTGATGGCCATTCTGAGTCGCTTTGCTGAAAATGACCCAGTAAACACCTTCATAAATAGAAAACAAAGTACAAAAGTGAACAGAAATAAGTAGGGAGCTAGAAGACATAATCAATAAGACAGATTTTACCGCACTACTTGAAATTCGCTCCTTAGCACACACGGCACTTTCCTGAATCGATCATTTATTAGCTCACAGAGAAAATATCAATACACCCCATAAGGTAGAAAATGGCTCATAATTGTTTCTGATTGCAGTGCAGTAAAACTAAAAGCTAATACCTAAAATAAAGAACAAAAATCTAATTCAGCCTGGAAATTTAAAAAAAAAAAACCTTCAAGTAAGCAACTTTGAGATAAACTGGGAAATGCAAATTAAATTACAGAATTTCTAAAAACAGATCACAGTTATAGAGTTCGTTGAAAACAGTAATCAGAGGAACTGAGTAGCCTTCAATGCCTACCTCAGTATAAACACTCATAAATGCAGAAGCCAGGAAAAGAACAAACAGTGAGCCAAAAGAAAGCACAAAAAAGCAAACACATAGTAAAAGCCAGAATTAATATAGTAGAAAATAGAAAAATAAGCTCTGATTAATAATTCAAGACTTTTTTTTTTTTTCCTGTCAAAGTAGACCAACAACTAGGTGTCTTGATTAGGGAAAGCGAGGAGAAAAGCACTATTTTTATAAAGAAATGACAAGTGTGTAACAGAAAATTGCCCCCCCAAAAATTAAAATTATGAACTATCATACGGGATTATTTGCAGGACTCTGTACAAATAAATTTGAAAATCTCGATGAAAAGGATAATTTCCTATGAAAATAGAGTTCTCCAGAATTAACTCTACAGAAGTAGAAAGTTTAAACAGAATAACTTTATGGAAGGCAGAAACTTATTAAGAAACTACCCACAAAAAATATGAGGTTCTGATAACATCACAGGGGATGACACCAAAGCTTTGAAGGCAAGATATTTCCACAGCTGCAGAAATGTTCTCATGCATTAAAAAGTGAAAAAGAAATTTTTTTTCATGAAGCCCTGAAACATTTAAACTTAAACCTGATAAAGGCGGTGTAAGATCATCTCCATTAGAAGAATTCTAAATAAGGGGCACCTGGGGGCTCAGTCAGTGAAGCCTCTGCCTTCAGCTCAGGTCATGATCTCAGGTCCTGGGATCGAGCCCCTCATCGGGCTCCCTGCTCAGTGGGAGGCCTGCTTCTCCTCCCCCTCTGCAGCTCCCCCTGCTTGTGCTTTCTCACTCTCTCTTGTTCAAATAAATACATAAAAATCTTCAAAAAGAAGAAGAATGTTAAATAAAACCACACCGCAAGACCGTTTCTCACACAGCCGACTTTCGGAACTGAGCCGGTCTGGCCCTGCGTCCTACCAGCGAGGCTGTAGGCAGCAGGCACTGGCAGGTGCTGCTGGTGGGAGACGCGGCCGCAGCCCCAGGGAAAGGAGGGGGCAGCCCGGGGGCCACACGGGCACTCACCTCTGACCAGCGATCCCACAAGGGACCCTCCAGGTGTTCAACGACACAACGTGTAGACTCCCAGGGCTGTGCGTGGCAGGATTGTTTGATGGCTCAGTAAGGATCACACGGGAGTCAGCAAGCCGAGGGCCACCTGCCAGCGGCCAGCTTCTGTCGACAAAGTGTTGCTGGAGCCCGGCCAAGCCCGTTAGCTCCTGGGTGAGCGCTGCCCACCTCGAACTACGAAGGACGAGCCGGTAAGGGCCGCAGAGTCCCATCCCCCGCAGGCCACAAACACGGACACTCAGGCCCTCTAAGGAAGTGGCCTGGCCCCGTCACACATGCCAAGATGCAGGCGGCGGCCAGACGGAGCACAGTGTGGGCATAAACGAGGACCCCGCAGGGGTTCTGCTGGGACTGAGAACCCGGGCGGGTTGAAAACGTGTGTCTGCCCTGAGGAGAAGCAGGAGGACCTGCTGGCTTAGTTTTGCAAACGTAAGCCTGGGAGGACGAAACAAACCGGCGGGATCTGCCGCCTGCAGGGACACGTGGCCATGGGGTGCAGGCGGGGGCCCTTCACGCGGTTTTCGAGTGTGGAGCCATGCTAAGACTCTACGTCCTCAAAATCCTAAAATAGAATGCGGGGAGGAACCCGCACACTTTTATTTTATCTGAATGACACAAACACACTGAAGAGGGGAGAGAACTAACCTGAAAGGCTTCGCACAGTCGTGAACTCCGCAGCCTGATTACAAAGACCAGAAAACAGACTGAGGAAGTCCTGGAGTCCAGTAAGTTCAACTTCTCGGTGTGTGGGTGCACGTCTCCAGGCTGCGGTGGAGGGGCATTTCGAACAGGAAAAGGGGACCCGAGGTCACCCCACTCATCTGCAAGTCAGAGCAGGAGGTGAGAGTGTCCCCAGCTCCACTGAGAACCACAGACGCGCACGGATCATTTCCAGGAAGCTTCTGTCCGGAAAATCAGGGTCTGAGTCTAGTGATGAGGAAACATCAGATGAAACCACACGGAGGAACATTTTATCAAATAACGTTCCCACACTCTTTAAAGACATCAATGTAATGTGAGTGTAACGCGTCGGGGCCAGGTGCCCTAGACTGGAAGGAACGCCAGTCCCGGCCCCCAAATGTGTGGGGTTTGGGTCTCAGGCTGCAGAAAACAAGACAAGCAGAAAGGACATCGTTGAACAACAGAAGAACTCTGAGCAAGGCTGTGGGATCAGAAAGGAACGGCATGCCGGCGCAGAAGTCCTCATTTGGGCGATGTTACTGGGCTATGCAGCAGACTGCCTGTGTGCAGAGGAAACGCACGGTCAGTGTTCGGAGATAAAGGGACCCCAGGTCTGCCACTGACTCAATGAGGAAAGCGTGTTTGTGCACAAGTCGAGTTATACGATCCTTGGAAAGAGAAGGCACACACGTGAGAACAGGAGAAACGACGTAATGGGGGAGTTGGAGTGAAATGCAGATGGGCCTGACATCATTCTTACACCGTTTCCAGCTCTCAGACTCCATCTAAACAGAGAGTCTCCCAGGACGCGTGGGGATGCTCAGTGGGTGAAGCGTCTGCCTTCAGCTCAGATCATGGTCCCAGGGTCCTGGGATCGAGTCCCACATCGGGCTCTCTGCTGAGTGTGGAGTCTGCTTCTCCCTCTGTCTGCCGTTCCCGCTGTGTGTGAGCTCCCACTGTCCTTCTCTCTCTCTGACAAATAAATAAATAAAATCTTTTTTAAAAAAGTCTCCCAAGTGGATTATTCCATAACCTCCCGGGCTCACTCACTTCATGGACAAGTCAGGTTTCGGTCTCATCGTTGACCTCTAAAGGTGGTAACACTTCTTCCCCTCTGCCTGCCTTTAAATTTTTCTTATCTCTGCTTTCCAGCAACTGAAGAATAATTTGCCTCAGCAGGACTTTCTTGGTATTTGTCCTTCTTTGGCTTTGGGAAGCATCATGGTATCTTTAAGTAGACAGGGGCGTCTCTTACCACTTGAGTTATGTTCCTCCCCCGGAAACAGGACGTCAGACGTGAGGAGTCAGCCCCTCTGTTGTGGCCTCGCTCTGTGACCGGGGATGGCCAGCTGGCCTTCCTGGGACACAGCGTCCTGTTTCTGGAGTGAGGTGCCTGGGCTCGGATGGCAAAGGTCCCTGCTGGCTCTGACATTCCAGGATGTTCAAACATCACCCAATACCGTCGGGGCGTGTTGTGGGATGGGCAACCATTTAATGACAAGAATACGTTCTTTCATTTGAAAAGATCGTAACTTGCTCTTCTACTGCTGTGGGCTGAGCTGTATGTCCCCCAAATTCACACGTGGAAGCTGTAGCCCCCCAGAAGTATTTAGAAACAGAGTCTTTAAAGAGGTAATTAAAGTGAACAGAAGTCACCAGGGTGCACACCATTATGACTGGTGTCATTGTAAGAGGAGACTTGGACACAGACACACACAGAGGAATGACCACGTGAGGACACAGGGGAAGGCAGCCGTCCACAAGCAGAGGAGAGGAGGCCTCAGTAGAACCAACCCCACCAACACCTTGACTGTGGATTCAGGACCAGAGACAGTAGACTTCTGCGGCTTAAAGCCCCGGTCCGGTCTTCTGTCCCGACAGCTCCAGCAAACGAACCAGCTGCTGGTCACTGATGTGTTACTCCTTTGTGGCCCAATTTTGGTCTTGTTTTTGGGGTTTGTTTTGTTTTGTTTTATTTTTGTTTTTTAGTTTTATATATTTGATCTCTCTCTCTCTCTCTCTCTATATATATATATATATATGCATATATATAGAGAGAGAGAGACACTCTATATAGATCTACTTTCTTAGCAAATTTCAAGTGTATGTCAGGCTATGAGTGACAGCCACCCTGTAGTACAATCAATTTCAGAACTTAGTCATCTTATAACTGGAAGTTTGCACCCTCAGACTGACATCTTCTGACCAATTTTCCCCACCCACCCCAGACCCTGTCAAACCCACCCTGGGCTCTGTTTCTTGAATCGGACATCTTGAAATTCCATACATTAGTGACACCAAAATTGGAGGCAACAAAAGCAAAAATAAACAAGTGGGACCACATAAGCTAAGAAGCTTCTGCACAGCAAAGGAAACCATCAGCGAGTTGAAAAGTCAGCCATAGTGTGGGAGAAAACGTTTCCAAACCAAGGTTTTGATACAGGGTTAAGATCCAAAACGTAAAAGGAGCACATACAACCCAATAGCAAAAAGACCCACATGATGCAAGTAGGAATGGGCAGAGGCCCCATATAGGCACTTTCCAAAGAACGTGACAAGTGTGACCCAGCTTCACCCGCTTCTGGCAGGCGTCTCAACTCGTGCCCCGCGAGTGTGCACAGAACCACGTCGATCATGATGCCGGAGTCCTTTCTGTCCCCTCCTCCCTGCACCCCGGCCTCGCGTGTCATGCACCTGATAAACGCCCGGGTGTTGTGCAGCCTGGGAGTCAGGACGAAGAGCCTCGCACGCTCGAGACACACAGCAGCTCATCCCCAGGAGATACGACTGCCGTCATCCTCAGAGTGGAGGCGCACGAGGCGACTTTTATTGCTAATGTTTCACGTTATTGGTATGCCACATGTCTTTTTCGACTTGTAAATTTCCTTTAAAAAAATTAAAAATAGAGAAATATTTTGAGGAAAACTCAATATGTATCCTGAATCGCCAAGTGCGTGAAGCCTGAGCCTGGCTGCCGTGGGAGATCTATGCTCCACGTCTAAGTGTCTCTGCAAATGATCATCTGTTTTGAACTAATCATTGACTGCGAAATCCATAAATTGCCAGTCATAATGAGGAGAGTGATCCATGAGAGACTCTCCCAGGGGACGTCTCTGCACAGAAGTCTCAGACTGATTCACGGCTTTGAATTTTAGGGAAGTAAGTCAAGCAATTCCAAAGAGGCCTGTCAGCCCCGCGCTGGTTTTCGGTACGTTCTGAAAGATGCTTTGATCTAATTTATGAAAAGAAGGGCTGCAGGCTTGAGGAAAGAAAACAAACACCCAAGCCAGAGAGCACCCACGGATCCCAGGCGAGCTGGAGCTCTGCAGCTGCGTCAGGCTCCAGGGGAGGGGTCTTCATCCAGGCCACACAGCCACGCGCACACACGAGAACCTTCAGCGAGCCTGGCGGGTCGCAAAACCTACGGCCTTGGCAGTTCTATCAAGCTCCCTGCCTGGACTTATTTCTGTGAAAAGATAGGCATTTCAGTTGAAAAAGTGAACAATGGAGCTTTGATTATCAAAGAAGAACCTACTCATTTCCTTGTAAAAAAAAGTGTGACATCAATGTAAGAACCCAGCAGCTGAGTTATTTTGGAAGTTAATGCAACCTATAAAATTATTTTGGAAGTGTATGCAATGTATGAAAGGAGTTTTTAAATGTCTTTTCCAATTTAAATGTTACGCCTTGAAAATGTTACAAAATACATGTTAGTTTGTCAGAGAAAATACGGAAATTGTTTCCTTGTCTGAGAATGAATCCAGGGCTGGCTAATTTGTCTGGTACATCAGGAACGTCAGTTTTAGGGCTCGTTCTACCATCACCTGAAGATCGGAGCACTACAGGCACTCCGTGGGCCACCCACCTGCCCTGGGCCCTCCTGGCATCTGCGGCTGCACTTGAAGTCAGTGTGGGGTTCAAACCCTTCCCTGGGCCACCTGTGTCAGGTGGGACAAAGTGCTGTGTCCTGCAGGGCTGTCCCTGGAAGGCGGATGGGAACAAAAGGTTGGAGTCAGAGGAAAGGACTGGATGCCAAATGCAAGTCCTCCGGGGGCATCTCTGTGCCTCGGGCTAACAGCTGCTGAAGCCCCCTCCCAGGAGCTGTGAAGAGTGAAGTGGGGAGAGGGGCAGGAAGCAGCCAGTCTCGCTAGCCGGGGAGCACGGGGCCATGTCTGCTGGCACCTGTCATGTCCTGCCTCCCCCGCACCACCTGGAGCGGGCAGTGTAGACACGTGCACCTGCACACCTTGCAGCTTGACTCTTTCTGGGCCCAGTGTGTCTGGTCACTCACACATCTGCCGGTGAAGGACAAGAGGACGGTTGACCTCTGTTCAGACGTCACTTGCAAAGTCCGTCTCTCCTCCAATTAATTTCAAGGTCACCTGGAAGCCAGGCTGGCCCCGATCACGTTTCTGCTGCAGTTTCTGAGGTGCCTCCTCAGGGGGGTCCGGCATGGGCCTGTTCACTGCACACAGCCCAGGACCGGTGAACACACCTGTCACCTTGTTGGCAGGGACTGTAGCGACACAGCAATGTGTCCTGAGCTAGAAGACCCCCACTTGGGAAGACAAGACACCAGAGACTGGACGGTGTCCTGAAGCACATCCTCACTGACACGGCCGAAGACGCCTCGCCGGGTCCGTGCAGACTCGGGGCAGCTGGAGCCCGGCCGCGTGCACACAAGCCTGTGGTCCACTGCGGGGCTCGCTGGGGCGGACTGAGGGCATCACATGTCTTAAATGTGAAATGAAGGTCTCTCTATGTCGCTGACTTCCACCATTCCTGGGTGACCCATGCCAAATGCACTGGCTGATTCAGGGGGAAATGGCCACCATTGAGAACAGTCATCGTGTCCAAGAGTTAGGAGCATTTTCATAAATCAAGAATATGGCAACGCTCAGAAAACAAGTACTTCTACTTTTTAATCAACAAATAATCAAATCAAAAAATAAAGTCATTTTTTGGAGCAATTTTAGGTTCACAGCAGACCTGAGGGCAAGGCTCAGATAGCTGCCCCCCGCCCCCCTCCCCCAAGGCCTCGCCCATCAGCAGCGGCAGCTGCTGGCCCATTTCTCGGGATCAAAAAACCCTGTGGATCGGGTTTCCTCTGGCTGTTGCACATATTGTGGGCTTGGACAGAGCTGTGACGGCACATACCCACCACCATTCTGATTTCTAGAAGCTGAGCTTATTGAAAGAGGAGGGTTTCCCGAAGATAGAAACGTAGTGAGGCAAAGGGGCCCCTGCACACCAGTGTTCACAGCAGCAACATCCACAATCGCCAAACTGGGGAAGGAGCCGAGATGCCCTTCAGCAGACGAGTGGATGGAGAGGATGTGCTCCATGTATACAAAGGAATGTTCCTCAGCCTCCAGAAAGGATGGATGCTTACCCTTTACATCGACATCAATGGAACTGGACAGGATTATGCTGAGTGAAATAGCTCGATCAGAGAAAGGTAATTACCGTATGGCTTCACTCTTATGTGGAACATAAGAAACAGGGCAGAGAACTGCAGGGGAAGGGAGGGAAAACTGAATGGGAAGAAATCAGAGAGGGAGACAAACCATGAGAGACCCTTCACTCTAGGAAACAAACTGAGGGTTCCTGGAGGGGAGGTCAGTGGGGGCTGGGAAAACTGGGTGACAGAATCAAGGAGGGTACCTGATGTGATGAGCACTGGGTGTTAAACGCAGCTGATAAATTATTGAACACTACATCAAAAACTAACGATATACTATATGTTGGTTAATTGAAATTAAAAGAAAAAAAAAGAAAGAGGAGGGTTTTTAGGAATTTCTGGCTCGAGGACACCCTAGGATGACCCAACAGATGAAGAATCAGGCACAGGGAAGCACATGGTGGAGTTTTACAGGGAACCGTAGTGCAGGAGGGACACCAGCGAGAGGCACGGGTCCTAATGCACAGGACAGGGAAAGCCTTCGCAGCTCTGAGGGTGGGACAGGAAGAGGAAGGTGCAGCTGATCATTGCTCCCCCCAGAATGTCCGTGCCCTGATGCCTGTGAGTGTTTCCATATGGCAAATAGAGCTTTGCTACCCAGCCCTAGGAAGCTCACACAGACAAGGTCAGGAAGAGTTTAGATCAGAGGATCCCACACTTCTTCTGTCCTCCTCCCTGGTATCAAACTCCCAGGTGGGGTTGGGACAGAAGGCACAGAGCAGACACACCCACATATGTCTGACAGACATGAATCCACTCGCAGCATGACCCTGAGCCCCTGACACCTACACAGCCCACTCCAGACCACGCTAAGAGCCGAGCCCTGCTCACTGCCTGGTCACCGAGAAGACTTCACTATCCTCCTGGGGAGCAGTTACCCTGGGTTAGCCCTTCACTGCTTCCTCGGGATGGATCCTCGTGAGGAAAATAGACCAAGGTGGGGGCACTAGGAGTTGTAAGGAAGAGGGCACCCGGTGGACTTCGCTGCACTTGGCCATTGTGCAGACAAGAGGAAGGTGAGAGCCCCCAGCTTCCAGGAATGTAAGTGCAAAGGCCCTGGGGTAGGAATGTTCTTGGAATGTTCAAGAAATTGTAGATGGGCTCCTTGACACACAGCTACCACCCTAGAGCCTTGAACAGGGCCTGGAGTGTGGTAGGTAATAATAAATATTTGTTCAATGAATAAACAAACCTAAGACATTCAGTAAATGCTTGTTGAGTGAAATGAAGGTGCACGGCCTGTTAGATATGGAAATTATTAAAGGAATGGCCAGTTGTTGCCTGGAGGTCTCGGAGCCTTGGGGAAGCAATAATACTGTTATGAAAAAGTTCAAGTACAATTAGAGAGTAAGTCCCAGAGACCGTGAACCTGTTGTCAGGGTCCTGCACAGGAACACGGACAGATCCCTGGATGAACAGAGCTCCCCAGGGTTGAAAGTTCCCACAGCAAACCACACTTAATGCCACTTAGTGAAGATGGAAACTTGCTGGTCTCTCCGTGGAGGGATCCAGTGATGGCCGGTGCTCCCTGGCCAGCTGGCTGGGGGCTGCGTGTTGCGGGCAGGCAGGGCGGCTCTGGGAGCATCTCTGCCCCACGGTAACAGTCAGTGTGGTGCCCTGAGGGCCAATATCCTGGGCCAGCCGCCGCTGACCTGCCGGGAAACGGAGTTCCCTCATGCCTATTTGGAAATAGACAATTCAAAGACATCCTCTGAGCAGTGTTTACAGGTGTTAGCTGAGTTCCTGCCATCCCTCACCCCAGAAATAGTTTCTTGCCGCTGGCCCGTGGGCGAGGGCCGGACAGGGAGGCTTCCCCAAGACAAGGAGCTTCGTCAAGTAGAGTCACTCTTCTCGTCCTGGCCGCATGTCAGGGTGGGAAGGCTGATTTCAAGCTCTTCCTCCAAACTTCTGCCCAGACAGGCTTACATCGACTTTTAAAGACATTGAGAGAGGGGTGCAGATCTGTCCGCGAGGGTCACTGGTGAACACGTGCTCACAGAAAGTGGGAAGAGGCACAAAAACGCACATCGCCTCCAGGCGCACAGGCTGACTGTCCCTTACTGGCTGGTGGCCACAGCTGGCCGTTGACATTCTGGCACAGATCTGGAAAGAGTCATGCACAGGAGCTGTCTCCATTCTCGGCTGAGCTGCGGACCGGCTGCAGAGCTCAGAGAAGGGGCCCCGCTCCTGCCTGGGATGCCTGTGTGCTCATCTGGGGGCCTCCACCATAGCCAGTTCCTGCAAACTGAAATGTACCCTCTGGGCGCCAGAGCCGACCAGAATCCAGGTGTGGGTGGGCAGTGCTCTCCCTGGACGCTCTGGGGTGGGGGCAGAACAGGGGTCCCTCCTGCCTCTTCCAGCTCTGGTGGCTCCGAGCGTTTCCTTGGCTTGTGGCTACATCCTTCCCATCTCTGCCTCTGTCTTCATGTGGCTTCTCTGTGTCTGTGTCTCCTCTTCTATCTCATAAAAGGATGTCGTCCCTGGATTCAGGGCCCTCCAGTCCAGGATGCTGTCATCTCAAGATCCTTAACTCTTTTCTCTGCAAAGACCTTTTTTCCAAATAAAGTCACATTTACAGATTCCAGGGTTAGGATGTGGACACATCTTTGTGGGGACCACCCTTCAACCCATGGGACCATGAGGCTTCCCTAGCGTCTCATACTCAAACATCCAGCCAATACTCTCATGGGGGTTCCACCTTTCAAAGGAGACATTGGTCCTTCAAGCTGGGGACTTGCTCAGAGGGAGGAAATCAGCTCATTGGTCACACGCTTAGGTAGGCAATGGAGGGGATCAAGGGCCAGGGTCCCGGATGGGATCGGCAGTCCACCGGGACCCTGAGGGCATCCCCTGGTGAGGGTGGATGGGAAGGAAGCATTGGGAGCTGAGGCCCTCAAGCCTACTGGGAGGTGTCAGTGGATGAATCCTCCAGACTCCTTGCCCCTCTGCAGGGAAACTGAGGCATGCGCCACACCAGGGGGTGGCAAACTGGAGCCTGGGGAGCAAATCTGGCTCACCACCTGGTTTTCAAATAAAGTTTGGGAGGCTGTCCCAGCAGTCTCGTTAGGCAGGTCTGCAGCTGCTTTCATGCTGCGAGAACGTGGAACAGAGGCCACCAAGACCCTGGAGCCCGCAGCACCGAAGTGAACCATTGGGCCATTGGCAGACAATGTTGGCAGACTCCTTTCAGGGGGAGGCATGGGTTTTCGGTTCTTCCATGGTGAAGGGTCAGTGTTTCCTGTTTTCTTAGCAGCTAATTTTTTTCCACATTCACATGGGCCTGGCAACCTTCTGTACTACAGTCTTGGCTTGTTCGGAACCGAGGCTGGTTTCTCAGCAGCTAAAGATCAGCCCAGCTGCCCAATGGGGAGAGGACCAGAGCCTGGTGAGCTGAGCAGTCCTTCTAGAAGGCTCTGCAGCAGGCAGAGCACAGCTGTCTGGAAACAGCTTGTAAAAGGTCCCACGTCACCAGCTTGAATCAGCGGCTCCATCTCCAACATGAGGAGCCTCTGTGGTCCTCAGCTCACCCCAGCGGTGCAACACGGTTATCTGCCTGCCCCTGTCCTCATCCCCCATCAGAAGATCAGGGTTCAAAGTACCAACTTTCTAATGAAATAAAAGGGATCTTTATTTGCATCATGTTAATTAAGGATCATTTCACATTTAAAAAAAGAAGTCATCTTGTGTGTCGTGAACCCAGGCTGCTTGGTGTGTGTGTGCCTGAGTACCCAGGAGACAGGGGAGTGCACATGCACACGCACCCGTGTGCTCGTGAGTATGGGGACATGGCCGTCAGCCTACACACGTGTTAGCTACTCCTTTCCCTGGACGGACCATAACATGACCAGACTCGTGTAAGTGTTATCAGAGTGAAGAATCTAAACTTAGGAACCACCTTGTTCCTAAATGATGACCACTGTGCCCCACATGAATGGTATTCCCAGGAGCTGAGAGCCAGGGCATGCTTAGTCTAGACAGTGAGTAAAACATGTGAATGCAGGAAACATCAAATGGGAGAAGAGGGATGCCATGGCCAGCCATAGGTGAGCAGGGCTAGGAGGCACGTGCAGAAGAAAGCATTCGGGGTTGGGGTGTGTGTGCAGGCATGCGTGAGTGTGTGTGCATGCACGGGATATGCATCAACAGGGAGGCGTAAGAAGCCTTCCACTGGAGACCAGGACTCAGAATCCTCTGTAAGGGAAGAATGATCCTCAGACACCAGGCCGTGTTGGTTTCCTGGGGGTTGTATAAGTTCTAGCAACAGCATCTAATGTGCAGCAAAGGGCATAGGAGCCTGTAGTCTGGGCTCAAAGAAGCTGGGCTGACACCTGTCCACATGCAGCTGACTTTGTGACCTTAGGGACATCCTTTCTTTAAACCTGTTTTCTCCTCTCTGAGATAGGGAGGGTACTGACACCTCTCTCAGGGACTTTTAAAAAAAAGCTATTAAGTGTTCAGCTCAATGTCTGGCATATTATAGATGTTTGAAAAATACTAGTGTTGGTAGCTGCTTCTTAATATTCATTTTTAAGTAGATGTTACTTGTTTTAGGAAAGTTTCAGATTTATAATTTTTGAGGGGGAACCTCCACACTGTTTTCCAAAGTGGCTGCACCAGCTTGCATTCCCACCAACAGTGTAAGAGCATTCCCCTTTCTCCACATCCTCTCCAACATTTGTTGTTTCCTGCCTTGTTTTAATTTTGGCCATTCTAACCAGTGTCAGGTGGTATCTCAATGTTTTGATTTGAATTTCCCTGATGGCTGATGATGATGAACACCTTTTCATGTGTCTTTTAGCCATTTGTATGTGTTCTTTGGAGAAGTGCCTGTTCATGTCTTTTGCCCATTTTTTGACTTGATTATTTGTTTTTTGGGTGTTGAGTTTGAGTTCTTTATAGATCTTGGATATCAGTCCTTTGTCTGTAGTGTCATTTGTGAATATCTTCTCCCATTCTGTGGGTTGCCTTGTTTTGTTGGCTGTTTCCTTTGCTGAGCAGAAGCTTTTTATCTTAGAGCTACCCAATCCTGCAATTGCACTACTGGGTATTTACCCCGAAGATATAGATGTAGTGAAAAGAAGGGCCATCCGTACCCCAATGTTCATAGCAGCAATGGCCACCATCGCCAAACTGTGGAAGGAGCTGAGATCCCCTTCAACAGACAGAGAGATAAAGAAAATGTGGTCCATATATACAATGGAATATTACTCAGCCATCAGAAAGGAGGAATACCCAACTTCTGCATCAACATGGATGGAAGTGGAGAAGATTATGCTGAGTGAACTAAGTCAAGCAGAGAAAGACAATCATCATCTGGTTTCACTTACTTGTGGAGCATAAGGAACAACATGGAGGACATTAGAAGGAAGGGAAAAGCGAAGGGTGGGGAATCGGAGGAGGAGATGAATCATGAGAGACTGTGGACTCTGGGAAGAAAACTGAGGGTTTCAAAGGGCAGAAGGGGGATGGATGAGCCTGGTGATGGGTATCAAGGAGGGCACAGATTGCAAAGAGCACTGGGTGTTGTACGCAAACAGTGAGTCATGGAACACCGCATCAGAAACTAATGTTGTACTGTGTGGTGACAAACACAACACAATAAAATAATAATAATAATGAATTGAACAAAAAAAAAGGACATTTTCAGATTTACAGGAAGAGTGAGCAGATAGCACTGAGTTTCCACATACCCCACACCCAGTTTTCTCTACTATTAACACCTTAAATGAGTAGTCTGGTTGCTATAATTAATGAAATAATTTTGAGACATGGTTATTAACTGAAGTGTCTGGTTTGCTCATTAACCAGTGCCTGGTTAGTATTACTCACTGAGGTGCCAGGTTTCCCTAACGCCTTTTTTCTTTTCCAAAACCCCATCCAGGACAACACATTTTTTTAAAAAGACTTTATTTATTTGAGAAAGAGAGAGATTGAGCACAAGCAGGGGGAGCAGGAGGCATAGGGAGAAGCAGGCTCCCTGCCGAGCAGAGAGCCCAAAGAGGGATCAATCCCAGGACCCTGAGATCATGACCTGAGCCAAAGGCAGACTCTTAACCCGCTGAGCCACCCTGCTTCCCATCACATTACGTCTCCTGTTGGCTGTGACAGTGTCTCTGCCGTTCCTTGTTTCTGATGAACGTGACATTTTGAAGAACACTGGTCAGGCATTTGTAGCATGTCCCACTGTTGTAATTTCTCTCCAGAGTTTCATGACTAGGCTGCTCCTGAGTTGTGGGGAGAAAGATGACAGGGTCAGGGCCATCCTTCACACCATACGAGGGCACAAACCATCAACACGATGTGTCACTGTTGATGCTAACTTTGATCGTGTGTCCGGGATTTCTCTGCGCAAATCATGCCTACTCCCTCCGCCCCATCCCACACACTTCTAAGGAAGTCACCACGTGCAGCTCCGACTCCACAGGTGGAGGGTGATGCTGCGTAAATTATTTGGGATTGTTCCACAAGGCAAGTTTGTCTCTTCTCCCCATTTATTAATGTACTCGAGCATTTACATCCGTACAGAATCATGGATGTGTGCTTACTCCTTTAATCGGGGGGATTTACTGACGTAGTTAGATTCGTATGTACTGTGTGTGTCATGTCTCCAAACGTCTCCTGAGTCTGGGTTTCCCCAGGAGTGAGCTCCTACTTAAATAGCACCTGAGTCTTTCAGCTCTTTCTGTACTAATAATCCACTGCCACAATGCTGGAGCCTGCGTGATGTGGGGGAAGGAGAGGGGAAGGGGAGGCATTCTGTAATCCAAGGATTAAATGCTAATCTTTCACTGGGCCTGCGACCCTGGACTTGGTCTTCACACATGGGCTTGGTGTCCTTGTTTTTGTTTTGCTCAAGGAAGGCCAGATGGGCTCACTCCCATGGGCCTGGGGCTCTTGTGAATGTTCCCCTGGGCACAGCCCTTCTTGGTGGCCATCGGGGTGGTCACATTCTCCCTTCCCCCACCCAAGCCATGAGGCAGAGTGTGGGGGGCCTCCCCCTGCTCCTCTCTGGGAGAGAACCCAGCAGGGTTCCTGGAAGAAACACCATGAGCGTTTAGCCTCCAAAATGGTGGCCCCAGGAAACTCTCCCACTTAGCAGCCCTCCAACAATTCACCAACATTACTTGGAAATGCCCCATCGGTTGGGCCTCCTCTGGGCCCTGGCCCTGGCATGTGGATCCTGGCTGTGACTGTGCGGCCGGGTGTCTCTCCAGGCGTCCCTCACACTCAGCTCTCTGACATCCCCCATAGGGCAGATTTTCTTGCTGTGAGGACAGGATGACGACTTCCACCATCTGCACGCGTCCAAGCCCATTCGCAAGTCCCTGTGTGCTGCTCTGGCTCATTCCTGTGGGACGACGGGGGACCGCAGGCCACCTGCTCCTGGGCATCGCGGGGCCAGGCTCCCCAAGGCGTGGAGTCGCACCGGGACCCCCTGCCGAGTCCGCGTGCTCTACCCCAGTGACAGAGGCTGATGCCTCATTTCTGCCAGACGATGGTAATCAGAGTCACAAGCCGACAAAGCCTTCAGGAGGTGCTTTAGAAAATTGTCTGATAAACTAAGTAAAATGTTATTTAGCAACTGGAAGATAATTAGGAAGCAATTACTGACACAAAAAGAAGCCCCGAGTACACAGGGAGACGATTAGAATCCCGTCCAAATTTATGGTCACACCCAGAGACCGTTTTAACACCTGCGTGGCCCGAGCACATTAGAAAACGCAAATTAGTGCCTCGTTTACACCGCTGACCTATGCATCATAGAAACATGACTGGATTCCCAATTGCCTGATGCAGTCAGAGGACAGCACAGACCCCTCTCCCTCACAGCTTGCCAGGACAGCACTGCAAGCTTCCTCCTGCGGTGCTGGCCCAAGCACCTGAAGCCGGGCCCCTTGTGCCTCACGGGAAGGCTTCTCCCATCGAGGCCGCTTCTCTCCATCGAGGCCGCGTCTGCCGCTGCTGCTGCGCTTCCACCCCTGCGAGCCCCCACTTGACCTTGCTGTCCATGCTCTGCTCCCTCCGGGGATCTGCTGGGGCCACACCTCAACAGCACCCTGCAACACCGGGCCCTTTTCGTGGCCTTGCAGTGCCCAGCGTCCAGTCTCCCCAGCCCCTGTCACTCCACCATGGCATCCAAGCACTTGGGTGCAGCCCACGCAGGGCCTGGGGAGGCCACCGAGCTCTGTCCTAGGACGTTCCTCTCAGTCGAAGGGCCTGAAGCAGAGACTCCGGGACAAAGTCTGAAAACCGGGGCCGTTGGGGTGCGTGAGACGCAGTGGGCCACAGTCCCCACGGGGATGCTCTGGTGGGTCCTGGAGGCGGGGGAGGCGGCTCCAGGGTGCGGAGATCAGGAAATAGAGGGTGTGCAATGGCGTGGTCACACCTACAGAGTGTGTGTGAGGCCCCCATGTGGGGGCCCATGTGTCTGTGCCCATGCAGACACTGATCCCACTGACAAGACCCCAGCAGGCTTCTGGTGACTTTGTCCTCACTCCTGGCTGGGCAGGGGTTCGGACTGTCCTCCCGCACACCTTCCCAGAACCTCCCAGGACGATGTGAGGCGAGGTCCTGATGCCGGGAGGTCACCCGTCCCCTGGGCTGCGCAGCCAGCCGGTCCCCTGCCCACACTGACAGGTGCTTCTGAGACCTCGCAAGTGCGCGGTACTCTGCTGTGTCCGGAGTAGAGCTTCGTGTGGAGCAGAGGCAGGCCTGAGCGGCCAGTGCAGGCAGATGGACAGACATGCAGCCATGAGTCACTTCAAAGCCAGCGACGAAGCTGATGTCGGGGGATGGGGGTGTCTGTCGTGCAAGGAGGGACAGTGGCCCCAGTCTGGAGAGGCTCTAGCTTCAGTGTGAATGTGTGTGTGTGTGCCCGTGCCGGGGGCGAGCTCGTGAGTCTGCGTGTGCGTGCGTGTGAGCCCAGGGGTGTGTGGTACGGTGGTGAGTGTCTGTGCGGGTGTAAGCATGCACACAGGTGTGAGACTGTGCGTGTGCTGTACGGCTGTGTGTTTCTGGGGTCAGGTAGAGAATGTGCAAGAGGCCGGACTTCCTTTGGGGAGTGATATGAGCCTGTGGTGCCCGGATGAGCAGGAACAAACTGGAGAGGGGAGGCAGGGGACAGACCCAGGTCTGCAGGGAGGGGGATGGGCGGCAGGAGCAGGATGGGGGCCCCCAGGGTGAGGACTGGACCCCGGGGGGTGTCTCAGGCAGGGGTGATAGTCTTAGTATTTAGGAGGTCACTGCAGCGGCAGGCGAGGGTCAGTCGGGTTGGAGGAGGAGGCCCCACAGTGGTGAGCCCTGCTTCCAGAAGGATCCAGGAACCCACCCTACTGGGAAGAAAGTGGAGGTCCCACATGGACGGCACCCAGAGGGGTCATCACCCCCAACGTCAGATCCCAGGTCTGCTCCACTCCCAGCCCCGGGGGGTGGGGGGACAGCCCTGACCATCCTCGTGGGCTGCGTGTCTGTGCCCGTGGGGGCTCCTGTGGGAGCGACCGGCCTTGGACCTGAGCTTCAACGTATGACCTCTGTTTCGCGGTCATCGGGCAGCTTCACCGTTCTGTATTCAACACCAGTGCGGACACACAAAATACCAAAAATAGGTTTAAAAAATCCTTTCATTGCAGTTGTTATTTGTCTTGTTTTCCCGCTTCAGGCGAGACCCCGTGCAGCTTCAGCTATCGGGAGCGTACGACCACAAGCCTCACTTTTGCACCTGACGCGGTTCTGTGTACGGTGTACATTCTCCATGCGGCTTCATCTCACAGGTGTTTGAGGAGGGACTGTATGATGCACAGTTGAGCTCGGGGCCCCCACAGAAACACCCAACAAAAGACGCTCGATGCTACTAACCGTCCCCAACACTCGTTTACATTTTGGAATGATCCGTTCACCGCTCCGTACGCCAGCATGACACGCATGAACAGACGGACGGGGTTACACCGCTCACGTACCACGGTCGGCTCTGCTCATGTGCGCACTCGCACACCCGGGTGGGATTACTGTGCACCCACGACGCAGCGATTCCTACTGCACTCCACGTGTGCGACGATCGTTCCATTACACATCCCGCGACCCACGATCGGGGGTGCCCTAATCCGCCCTGGGCTCCCATTTGCCCTCCCGCCTTCTCCCTCCCTCTTCTGTGTGCTCTGACGCTCGATGGGGAATGAGCTCGCCGTCCGAGTCCTGAGTAATTGCCCCATTATTCTTAGGGGAGAGCACTAGAATTGGGATTGCTAGGTTAAAAGCTATGTTCATTTGAATATTTAATGCATATTTGTCAAATATCTGCAAGACATTTGCAACAATTTATATCCCCACTCGCAAGGCACAAGAATTTCCCCATAAACTTCCCAAATATAGCCAATCACATGCTCATGATTATTGCCAATTTGATAAAGAAGAAAAACAAGTCCTCGTGGCTTGAATCTATGTTTCTTTGATTTCTGGTGAGGTTGAACTTTGGACGACGTGCATTCATTTACCATATTGTTTATTAGATTTCTGCTGATTGCCTGGATGGCTTAGAGCATTCATTTTAAGAACAATATAAATTCTGGTTAGGAGCCAGGCTTGGGATCGACCGAACCGCTTGTCCACACTCCCGCGCCACTAAGGGCCGGCTGGGGACGGTCCATTCGCCTCTCTATGGTGACAGTTCCTGCGTAACAGAAGCATTGCAAGGATCAAAGAGGGGATGTAGGAGAAGCACTAATGTGGGTCCAGGGCACACTGAGCACACAGTAAGCGCGGCTTACTTACTTTATGCGAAACCCGGGACAGTACAATGTGAGTGCGGAAGACACAGAAGCCTAAGTGTATAGCATGAAGAATTGTCAAAACTAGATTAAACCTCCCGTGTTCATATCGTAAAGTAAAACGTTGCCGGATCCCAGAAGCCCCTGTCATACTCCATCTGGCCACTATCGTCTCCACAGGGATAAGCACCGTCCAGGTCATCACAATTAATGTTGCATGCAGTCAAACTTCATGGAAATGGGGTTATAGATCATTCCAGCTCACTGCTGTGTCATGTGGGAAGCCTGACCACCCCCCCGGAGGCGGACGAGCCTGCAGGCCGTGTGCAGGCCATCTGGATGACAGACACCGCTGAGCCGAGCTACGCACACGCGTGGGAAGACACAGCTCAAGGCAACGGACCCACAGCCCCAGCCATTCCGGCTTCCATCTCTCAGCTCCCAGCAGCCTCCGGCTCTTCCCAGGGGAGACCAGCCGTCCTCACTCTGCATGTCCCAAATCCTGACCCTCTGCTACACCAGCACGCACCACATCTGTGGTTTTGTGCCACTGAGTTGGGTGTTTTCTTACGCAGCAGGGGCTGACCGAGTCCCAGCGCTCCAGTGAACAGAGAGGATGCTGCTGGTGGTTTGTGGCCCAGCCTTGAAAGTCCTGCATGTTGACTGTGCTGCAGCGTCGGTGGAAACAGGCTCTAGCCCTTGGAGGTTCAAGGGGAGGGGTGTCAGCCCCACACTGGGTGGACGTGCGTCAGAGAAAGTGTGGCCACAACCACGGTGTGTGCATTTTGTGTCTGGCTTCTTCACTCAACCTTGTTTGTCAGACCCATCCGGGGGTTGGTGGGAGGTTGTAATTTGCTGCTTCTCTTTGCTGTAGGACCCCCCTTGCCTGTGCGGGGCACAGTGTGTGTCTGTCAGGGGGGGCTCCCGCGCGCAGCCCCGTCCACGTCCCAGAAGGAGCGCGCACACACATTTCTGTTGGCCGGACACCCGAGGACAGCATCCCTGAATGACACGCGGTGCATCCAAGCAGCTTTCCCAGACGACACAAAACGGTCTTGCCCAGCGTTGTGCCGATCGCCCCTCCAGGCTGTCCCCGATGAGGGTCCCAGCAAAACTATGTCCCTGCTGCCCACTGCTGCTGGACCTCCCACCCACCCACTGACTCTCGTGGCCCTTGATGCCCCAGGTGGTTTCCACGGACATCTCCTGATGACCACTGGCCGTGAACAATTTCTCACATTCAGTGTCAGTTTAGATGCTCACCTTTGTAACCTGGTCCAGTTTCCGGCCCATTTTTAAAATTGGGCTGCCCATCTTCCTGCGTGACTGGAAGGAGTCGATATACTCTGAGCATGATCACGTCTCTCGTATCACATGTTTTGGGAATATCTGCACCTCCACGGAGCTTGCCTTCCCGCTTTCTTGAGAGCCTTTTAATGATGGAAATTGTTCATTCGAATGTAATCTCATTTATCAAGCTCTCCCTTTGCGGCAGGCGACCATCATTCTGTGTCCAGGACGCACCTGCCTGCCCCAGGGTCTGCCTTATTTCCCAGTTACTAGCCGGCTCAAAGCTTTCTCACCTTCTCTTTCCTCTTCAAATAAATACCTGACCCATTTGGGGTTTATTATCTTTTTGTGGAGTGTGCAGGCTGGGAGTCAGATTCAGTTTTCCGTTGGAGATCCCCGTTACTGATGCAGCCTGGTTTCCCGGGAGGACACAGCAGCCTCAGCTTCCTTGTGAACCTGGTGAGGGGCGTGTCCAGCCTCCAGGCTCTCCTGCGACCCCTCCATCTTCCCACACCGAGAAGCCCGAATGAAATGCCTCAGGTTTTTACAAAATACGTTTATTTTCTTCACTGTGTGTCCTTCCTTCTTCGCATTTCCGTGCAAGCTGTAGAATCGAACAGTGACGTCCCCCACAGTCCTGCTGGTGTCACCGGTGAGTGCGCCCTCGGCGAGCTGCGGGGCACGGGGTCTCCGAGAGACCGCGGTTGAGGCCTTTGAGCTGGCAGCTCTGCTATTCGTCTCCCCACTGACGCATGTGACATCGTCTGAAGAACCGCTGGGAGGCCTCGTGGGCATGTTTGCACGGGAGTTCAGGGCCAGGGCCGTGCCGACGTGTGTCTCGCCCTCCGGTTTGGGGGAGAAACTTCCCAACCAAGGGAAGAATACAGTCTTTGGCTGCTAACCTTTGGTGATAATTTTTAAAAAGTTGTTTTCTTGGCAACCAACAATTTTCATATTTTTTCAGCATAAACATTACGAAGTAGTCCAGAGTCTCTGCAGAAGGTATTATATTTTAAATAACGAAAGGCCACCAGCTGCTTCTCTGAGCAGAGCCACGGCGAGCGCGACCAGCGGTGCCCCCAAGGGACCGTGAGGGGCTGTCCTCACTTCTGCGTCCTCCCCTCCGGCGGGGACATGCACACTCACACACTCACAAACCACACACCAGGTGCACACGCGCGTGTGTGGCCATATTCACACACTCAGACCCACCTACCACCAGCTGCACACACACCCCAGACTTTCACACACAACCACACGCACACACAACCGTGTGCACACTCGCACACTCGCACACTCGACCGCACGTGCATCCACACACATGCACGCACGTTCACTCAACTCCCACTCATACCAGACCTTCACACACACATCCAGACCCTTACTTACACTCACCCCACTTGCTCTCACACACTCACATGCCCTCGCACCCTCACACAAGTGCTAGTATCCAAGGAGACTGGGGGTTGTGCATTGGCTGTGGAGGGCCGTGAGCGTCATGGACAAGCAGACTTGTCAGCCCAAATGCCACAGATTGTCGGGGCCACGGACCGTCGGGATGGCACGTCTGAGGTTTCGGTGCTGAGACGTCACTGCTCGGTGCTCAGCCGAGCCCACCCCGTGTCCTCAGAGTCTCCTCTGCAGCCCGCCGTGTGGCCAGAGGCTGAGCCTGAGGCCCCAAACCACAGACGGTGGTCCCCCTCCACCAACTCGTTGCTGGGCAGCAGGGGAGTGTGCTGAGCTCTCTGACCCCAGGACCCTCACCAGCTGACGGGTCCGTCACGGGATCCCTTTGTCGTGTGGGATGCAGGTTGAGGTCCTCGTCAACGGCACATAAACAGGGAAGGTAAGGGGCGTTTACACCAAAGCACAGGGTTCTTTCACCATGGCACCCTGTGCACTGGGGGCCTCCCTCCATCCCTCACCTCTGCTCAGCCACGGGACGGGACCCCCCAGACGGCAGCGCCAGCACGTTCCTGCAGGGCAGGAGCTGGGTGGTCAGGGGAGCAACCAGAACAAAGGGGAGTCTGAGTATTTACTAGAATGTTCCTGAGGCTCCGACCACTGAATGCTGCTAGAGCAAACAGGAGAACTGTGGTTTCTCTCGGTGGCTGTGGCTCTCTCCCTGCAGAGACCGCAAAGGCAGCCGGCTCCGTCCCAGCGCCACCGAGCACGTCTCATCTCTCTGCCGCAGCCTGAGCGACACACATCTGAGCTGTGGAGCTGGTTTATGTGTTTCTGTGCTCGCTGCCAGCACATCTAGATTAAGCCCATCTGTCTTTCTGACTCCCCGTGCTGGAGCTCACATCCTCGTCGTTCTGAAACGCGGGTGCCTGACTTGGTGCCGGCTAGCGGCAAAGCAGATTTTAGGTTCTACTCTCATAATGTTTCATTTTTTTAATAAAGCATCTCAATTAAAAACAGTTCTCCTGGCACAAATATATTCCCCCAAAAATGATCTGCATGGGAACATGTCTTAAAAAGACGATGCTTGGAATTTGGGGCTGCAGGAGAGCCCGGGGGTGATCTGGGCTGGGTGTGTGGCAGGTGGAGGGACAGGGGGCCTCACCTCACCAAGTGCTCTTTCTGGCACCTTCTCACTCCCAGCACAGAGACACGGGAACACTGCCCACGGAGCCTCTGCTGGGCAGAGTGCCAGGGTAATCACATGTGGCCCCGATCCAACATGATGACAGCACTCACCCTGTCCCCCTGTGCCCACCCGGGGCCTGGCTCACAGAAAGCAATGGCTGGGGAGAGGCGAGGTCTTTGGAATTGCCCACAGTCAGTGACGTCGGCCGCAGGCTGGACAGGTTCCAGAGCAAAAGCCCCAACAGCAAACAGCAGCAGAGTCCCACCCCACTGCTTGACCGAGCCCCATCTGCAAGACACTCGGGGTCACACGCCATCCCCACGTGTGCTGAGCCTCCCAGCCCGCGGCCACCCCCACCCCAGCAGCTCCCCTGCAGCACCGGCTTCCTTGAGCAGGAAATGCTTCTGGAACTGACAAGCCGGGAACAGAGCCTCGCTCCAACCCACGCCAGCCTTGTGCCCCCACACCGTCCCGCCTTTCCTCCACGGCAACCACAGTGTCCCCCAGAGTTCCCCTGAGGGGACTGAGTCACTACACAGAGGCCAGCCGACCAGGCGTGCCCGGGACCCAGTACCCACCATGATGGGAATGTTGTGACGCATGCTGGCGTGGGGCACCCAAGCGCCTGTGACAGAGGGGTGGCCTCAGACAAGCTCCGATCCGCTGCTGGGGGCCGCCTCCACAGGTGCCGTCAGCTCAGGCTCCAGCTTGAACATCTTACCTGCAGCTGGCTGCAGCGGAGACTCGGCGGCCACGCTGGAGCTGCCGCCATGAGCGGAAGTCACCTCAGTGCCCGGCGGGCGCCAGTCCCCAGAGTGAGGCTGGGGGAACTCCGGAGCGAGGACAGAGGGGAATCCAGACCCAGGACAGGGGGGATCTCTGAAGCGAGGGCAGGGGGTCTCCAGACCAAGGGCAGGGGTCCCCCAGAATGAGGGCAGGGGGTCTCCGGAGCAAGGGTGTAGGAGTCCCCAGAGTGAGGGCACGGGGTCCTCAGAGTGAGGGAAGGGGGTCCTTTGGAGTGAGGACACAGGGAGTCCCCTGGAGTGAGGGCAGAGGGGTTGCAAATCAAGGGCACAGGGGGTCTCCAGAGTGATGGCAGGGGCTCCCCAGAGCAAGGATGGGGGTCCCCGGAATGAGAGCACAAGGGGTCGGTCCCTGGAGCGAGGGCAGAGGGGACCGTCAGGATCAGCGGCAGAAGCTGACAAACCAGCAAAGACCAGAAGCTCTCATTACGCTTCCATGAGAAATAGATCATATTTCTGAAAAAAATGATAAAAGACTTTAGAAAACATTATTAGTAGCTTCGTCTTGGCTGGTGTTGAGTTAAACTCCCCTTTGATTTTTATAAGATTCCCCTTCCCTCAACAATAAGCGATAAACTGATAGTATCATTTACATGCAGATTAATGTGAAAACAGTATCTATGACTTTTCATTTCTTGCTGTTTCAAGTTTTTTAAAAGTAAATTGAGACTGATGACCCAAGTTAGCTCTCTTGATTTCTGGGAAAATACAGGCTTAAAAAGAAAAATAAAGGGAAATTATTTTCCACCAAGAAGCAGCATTGAGATGTGACTTTCTAAATATAACGATAAATATAAAAGATGGCTAATTAATGGGTAAGCAGAAGTAATTACAACGAACGTGGTCACCGAAGACTGCGGCGTCCGTCGGGACTCGGGACTCGGGCCGCGGGAACTGCACTGCACAGCTCATCGAAGCCCAGTTAGCATACATTAAATATGCCCTTGAAATGGATGATCGATCATTTCCAATTTGGGGATGTAGCCCACTTTATTTTCCTAAGGACGTGGACTAAATTTCATAACCTAAGCGATTTCTAGCAAATAACTTTTTACTTTTTCTCGGTAGCCTCGAATGATGGCGTCAGCATGGGGCTCCATAGTGGGAAGACGTCTGCAGGAGTGTTGGAGAGAGACCCCGTGCTCGCGTGGCGACCAGTGTCCCCGTGGTCCAGGGAAGTGGTGAAGGGAGGATGAGTCTGTATTTTCTCCTAACCTGTAGACGGGTCAAGTTACCTGTTGGGTCACTTCCGGATGGGGCACGATGTAGAACTCGGGCTGTAAGAAACTAAAATCTCGGGCATCGTCACCCGCCAACATCTGATGTGAGTGTGTCTCCACATCCTCGTCTGTGTTCACCCTACTGTCCTCTCGGGAAGCCTCTTTCCTCCGACAAGACACCCCGCCAGCCCCTGGAGGCAGAAAGGTCTCCATCCTCGGGCATCTTGCTTCCGGCACCGTGACTGTGTGGGTTGTGGGAGCTGAAAGGCACCGTGCGGTGAGCTCTCGCATGACATGGGCTCATCACCCCACTCGGTGGCACCTTTCTTAGCACAACTCAGCACAGAGAGGATTTTTAAAGGGCGTGTCAATAAAAATCTGAGATCCACACAGCACTTTCCTGTACACGATCTTTAACCCCGCAATTTGGTGAAAGCAGCGTTCTGCTGCTAGAACGCGTCAGTCAGAAGGAAACCTGATTCAGCTCGGGCCTGGCCGGGCGCCATCGGCAGGAAGCCTCGCGTTCCGAGGCCCAGTGATGACCCTCCGGGTGCCGCATCAAGGCCGCCTCTAACTCGCCGGCGTGGGCTTGTGTTAGAACCGTCGTCCATGACACAGGACGACAGTCATCCCCGAGATGCTGACGGTGCCACCTATGTCCGTGCCTGTCCGTGGTCACGGGGTCCCATGGATGTGGGATCGTGGCCAGGAGCCCTGGCTCAGAACTCACACAGTCGCGTGGGACAAGTTCTCAGACTACGGAGTCTGTTTTCCCACGTAAAGCAAGACAGGGCTTAGCCATGAGACACGGACGACGAAATGAGCTCAGTGGTTCAGAAGCAGCTTTTGTGGAAGAACCGCTGAGACACGAAACTTCTCACGGACCCCGCGGCAAGGTGCGTGGACATGGAGGGCAGCGGGAAGAAGTCTGGGTCAGCGCGGGTGCAGCGGGCCCGCGGTCTCCCGGCGACTCTGAGGATGTGGGAGGGCCCACGGGACCCCGCCTGACTAAAGATTTCCAGGCTCCAGAAACGAGGGCCCGCCCCGCGGCCATGCATCCGTGATCACGCGCCTCATCCCTCCAGCGACCGAACGTTTGTCTCCCAAGTCCTCCCTTTCTGGAAAACTTGTTACCTGGACTGTGAAAGGTATTCCCCCGGGTAAATGGATGAGGCAGGGGAAATACTGACAATTATTTTCAAACTTCAAATAACTGTGGTTGCTGTAGGCACATACATTTTAATGATTTATTGTTGCGTAAGAAACCCTCTTACAATTCACGGATGTAAAACAACCACCGTTTTTTATACACTTCTGTTAGCCAAGACATGGATGGGCTTGGCTGGGTGTTTTTCTCTGCTTCAAGGGTTCTCAGCTGGGGCGATGAGCCGGGCCCCTGGGTGCGTCCCTGTCTGTGTCTTTGTCCCTCCCGCCCGTGTGGAGGCTTGTCCTTAAACCAGAACCTCTCGTGCGACACGGTTATCTCGGATGTGGCTTCTTACACGGTAACCGACCCCACGTTCTATCGTTTCCAAGCAGGTGGCCAGGCCCGCCCAGGTTCCCGGGGTCTGGGGGGAAGCAGACCCAGACCTGGGTGGGGGCAGGGCAGAGCCGCAGCACAGAGGACTGTATTTGAGGGGAGACATTGCTATAGCCAAATTTGGGGAGTAAAATGTGCCATGTTAGGAATTCTAACAACAAAGCCTCTGGGGAGAGGCACAGATGCACAGCATGCGGGTCGCTGAAAGGCGGACTCCTCGGGACGGAGATGAGGAGACCGGGTCAAGAAGCCGACGGGAGCATTTGCCGGGTGTCCGGGGAGAGCCGTCCTCATGGAAGGAGTCCAGCTGGCCTTCCGGGGTGACCTGCAGAGCCCGGGAGGCAAGGACACCTCCACAACCAACCCCCACCCGGACAGAACCTTCTGGACCACTGGGCGGTGGGCTCAGAGCCACAGAACTCAGCCCTGCCCCTGACAGCTCCACGGCCATGGCCGCCCTTGGGCCATGCTGAGGGAGCCGGGAGCAGGGAACGTGGGCCGGGAGTGTGAGCTCCACACACGCAGACACTCAGGACCTGCTCAGGGCACTGCTCCTGCCGGCCACCATCGGAATCAAGACTGTCACCAGCTACAAGGACCAAGGAGACACGCAGCAGCATGGGTTTACGAGCAAGCGTCGGAGGGAGAGTGAGGGAGCGTGGCGTCATCTGTGCACACAGCGTCCCTGCTCATGGCTGACGACTGGGGCCGAATGTGACAAGAGTCAGAGGGAGACAAGCCACTGGGGTTCCCACTAAATTGCGTTCTTGTCATAAACCAGAAGGACAAGTAATCTGGGTCTTTTTTTTCCCTCAAGGGAAAACCGAAGGGGTTTTACTTGGTTGGAACGAAGACTGGCCCAGGATCCTCTAGATGACGACACGGGCAGGGCTGCCAGGTCCCCTCACCGGCAACCATGGGCACGTTAGCCAGACGGGCATGTTGGGTCGGGCCGTCCGCATGGCACACCAGCAGGGGCTTCCGAGGCAGGCGTGGCAGAGACGGGTGGGTGGCCCGGCTCCCCAGGAGGCAGGGCGGGCTTGCGGGTGTCACCCCATAGGCTGGCCGGGACCTGAAGCCCACCACTGTGGGGGGAACCTCAGAGCCTTGGTCAAAACCAGGGTTCACTTAGAGAAGGCCTCCACAGGGACGGCAGGCACCCCAAACTACTGCGGAGGGTGACGGGACCTTGAGGGCTCACAGGGCCCATGTCATCCTTGATCCTGGGTCGGGGCACAGCCTGTGAGCTGAGGGCAGAAGAGGTGAATTGTCGCACGATGCAAACCAGCATCGGCCTGTCTGTCCATCCCCGCCACCGGGGGAGAGGCCCTTCTGCCCGGAAAGGCCTTTGGAGCAGGCTCTGGAGAAGCCCCGAAGAGCAGCCCAGGTTTAGGAGCTCAAGGTCAAGACACTTGTCAGCCTAACAGCAGGGAAATGGCCATTGTCCCACGGGGCAAAACCCCAGCATGGTGGTCGGTGTTGAAGAGAAAATTTGCAAACCTCCCAGGCACCGAGATGCGGAAGAGGAAGGTCTCCGAGCCGCCTGTGCGGCACGAGCCACAGGGACCTTGACGCCAAGGGTGAGTCCCCGGACGCGGTGGCCGAGATCCCAGAGCGCGCTCCACTCCCCCTCCCAACCCCTACAGCCCTCATGCCCCCCCCAAGCCCTGCCCTCAGACCTGCCTCACCCAGCTTGCTACCACCCACCAGCTCTCCGCTCTCAACAGCGACCCCAAGTTATTTCTAAGTGACGAGGGAAGTTGCATGTGTCTGGGGGGCAGTGGGAGCCAGGGATGCATGGATGAGGGGAGGATCTGCCCCACTAGGACCCCATGCCCCGCAGCCTAAAGGTGCAGACTCTGGGCGAACACAGACACCCTCCTGTCCCCAGGCATGGGGTGTCTTTCTGATGCAGGCTTTCGGGGTTTCCTGCCATCCCCATTTTCAAATGCTTACTCGAGTTTCTTTTCAAACGTGTGTTTCCTCTGATGGCTTTGATGTCCCTCTTTTCAAAATTTAGTGACAATAATAATATTGTTTCAGCTGCTGGTAGGAATTCCCTTATGCAAACGAGGTCTCTCTACAAACTGGTTTGTTAGGAACACAGGGCAGGGGCCTTCCAGCTTCCGCCAGTGGTGCTTCCTCCTTCCTCCCTGCACGCACAAGTCCAGCAAACCACTGTCTCCAGTTCCGAGGGCTGTCAGAGCGCATTTCCACACACTGAGGAGTTACACGCTCAGAAGTGTCTCCCCTCACAGCTCTGGAGGCCACTGCCAGGCACCCCCGGGTCCGCGGAGCCGGTCCCTCGTGGAGGTTCTGCAATCAGCCCCGTCCGTCCCCCAGCTTCTGATGTTGCCGGCTGACCTCGCTGCCCCAGGTCCTGCAGACTCATCGTTGCAGCCTCTGCTCCATCGGCATGTGGCCATGTCCCCTCACATGTGTCTGTGTGTCACCTCTTCTTAGGGGGACACTAGTCCTGTGGAGAAAAGGCCTGCCCGTCTCCAGGACTCCATCCTCACTAAGGACATCTGCGAGGACCTTCTCCCCACATCGGGCCACATCCCGAGGGTGCCGGCGGACAGGGATTGGGAGGAAGCATGTGTTCACCTCAGCGTAACAGCAAGAGCCACCTTCAGCAGGTTCTGCGTCTGCGGCCTTATTTCCACAGCCAGGGACACGGAGCGGCAGAGAGCGGGCACCCACTCCCTCACCGCGTTGTCCAGATCGTGTCCCGGGGGGGACGGTCAGCTCACCGGCTCAGATCCTTTGGGCTGGGTAGGGCCTGGAAATCCTCATACTGAACAAATCGCTCAGAAAATCCCTATCTTCATGCAAGTTTGAGAAGCACCTCAGAGACCCATCATTTAGCCAAAGTCAGAGGAAAAGCAAAGTCACGGGGTAGCTGTTCGGAAGAGACTCTATGGACATGGGAGCGGATGAAGTCTTGCAGGAGAGACAAGATGGAGCCTTTTTACTGGAGGGCACAGAGGACACCTCACCCGCCTGGGACCAGCTAGTTTATGTCCTCTCATGCCCTCTGACATTCAGGGTGGAGAGTGGCCAAAGACAGGAATGCAACGAGAGTGACCCCATGAAGCAGCAGCCCCGGTCCTTGCGGGTCTGAGGGGGCAGCTGGGTAGGAGCTGGGAGGAGTTCAGGGACCACTGACCTGAGTTCTGAGAGGGAACATGGGACATCGCCAGGTGGGCCCTCCAGCCACTGAGGAAGGAAGAGGCCCGGCCTGGGGGTCCCCACAACAGACAAGGATGGCACAGCTATGACCCAGAAATTGCAGGAGCAGACGGGGTCACAGATGAGGGCTCCAGAGAGACCTCTGCCCTGGGGCCCACGGTGTGGCAGACACAGAGGGCGCACACATGCCACCTGTGCCCCTGGGGGCCTCCGCAACCGTCCGGCTCTGGGCTCCAGACACCATGACGGACACCTCTGCTCCCCTCTGCTCCGTGTGTCACTTGCTGCCCAGAAGCCAGAGACCCCGGCCCGGAGAGGCCCATCGGCCCATCAGGAGTGTAGGCTGTAGCCGTGGCAACAGGTGCCAAGCCCACGGTTTCCCACGTGGCCACAAGAGTCTGAAGTCTCTAGGAGCGTGTGTCCCACACACATGTGTCCCAGGAGCTGTGTGTTCACTGCTTTCCCTCGTTGTCTGGAAGATTTCTGAACGTGCCACCTGCTCGGGGGTCTCAGCCATCCCGTGCTGGAGCCTCCTCACTGGCCGCGAGGGGCCTCTGGGTGGCAAGGACAGGAATGCCTCATCCTTCCCTCACGGAGGAAGGGCTGGGGAGGGCGGGCTCCGGTGGGGCCACGTGGGTCCACCTGGCCCCAGGCCCTTCATTTCTCCCCACGCATCTCAGTCTCCTCGCTCCTGTCGCATGACGATGGCGACGGCTCAGGGAGTTTTGTGAGAATCACGTAAGTGACAACAAACGTCTGGGAGCGGGGATGGCCGTGCTGTGCGCTTCAGTCCCGGGGAGCTGCTGCTGTTACTGCCCGTCACGGACACGAGCGCGGGCCGCCGGCTGGGGTCCCCTCTCTCACCTTTTCTGTCCCGCCGCTGAGACGGCTTAGTCTCTCGCCCACAGAACTGTCGCCACGGGATTACCTGCCGCTGACGGCTCCAACATGGGCCATCGCTCCTCCGAAGACAAGGGCAGGCATGGATTGCCAAACGGAAGCTGCCCTTTCTCAAAGGGAGGGAGCGTCCGTCGGCCCTCATGCTTTCTAGAGATGCGCTTTTCTCTCCTGCTTCTCCCCCAACAGAGCCCATCGAGAAAGACAAACGTGGCCACACGCCCGCCCCCTCCCCACCGATGGCACGCACCGACCCAGCCTGCGTCCCTCCACCCGGCCCCACACCTCGGAACCCTGCTCGGCACATGCCTTCCTACCTCACCATCACGGACCTGCTCAAGTTGATAAAGGAATCGGAATCACCTGTGGTTTCTATATTCTTGTTCTACTTTTTTCCACATTTCTGAACCCAGGCATATGGGAAAGAACTCCAGGGGAGGGTGTTAGAACAGCAAGCCCCCCGGAGCCCACACACCTGTTTCTGGACGCCCGGGTCATCCCATGGCCGAGCGCACCCCCTGGGGGCAAAGCAGAATCACTTCGATGAGCCTCGCCTCCCAGCATCCACAGATCTGGAGGCTGAAGAAGCAACAATGTAGCTCTGGGGGTTTCCGGCCGAGTGCACTAACCTAATCTTCCAAGCCAGAGCGATCTTCCTCCATGGGAAGTAACTCCTCCTCAGGGGACACGTGTCCTTGTGCACTCACGCGTGTGTCGCGAGGCTGCAGGCCGGAGGGGCTCCACGAGGCAAACACCTCCACGGAGTTTAAATGACGCCCCAGACTGGGAAGGAGAGCGCCCAGTCGTGCTTCTGGAAACGCACAGATATACCTTCCTGAGACAAAATTCTTCTTTGTGGTATTTTCTTATGATTTCTGACTCTGTCTTGTGAGCAAATACAGGATGTACTTAGGGGTTATTTATTATAAATGAAGTAAGCGAAATGCTCTGGAGGAAAAAGAAATATGACCACCAGGAAGAACCTGAAAATTGAGCTTTCAGCAAGTGTACCTATGGCTGCTGTTTCCTCTGCTGCTCCTTCCCTTTTCTCTTCCTCAACAGCTACCAGAACTGACAAGGAGGTAATTAGATTCCGCTTTTTCAAGAGCAAAGGAGTCGTCAACTTTAGTATTTAAGACTCTGCAGTTCTCATGCCTCTGCTGAGCCCTGCACCTCCTGCGGGCGGGCAGCAGTCCCACAGCCCTTCCCCACCCGGGAGCCTCCCCTCCATCCGACAGCCGCACAGAGCCCGTGGGCAGCAGGACTCCCCACAGGGGACATCTGTGCCTCCCGAACCGTGGCAACGCCCAGGCCCCCATGTGGCCCTGCCTGGCCCAGACCCCCGGGGCTCACACTGCTGAAGCCACATCTGGGGCAGCCTCCAACTCATCCTCCTCCGTTCATGGAGTCCTTTACTCTCTCACCACACCTGGGGTGTGGGGTACAGGGTATGGGGTGTGTGACAGGGGTGCAGGGTGCATGAGGGGGTGTAGGCTGTGTGATGGGGATAGAGGGTGTGTGACGGGGTGCAGGGTGTGTGACGGGGCTACGGGCTTCGTGACGCACAGCTCAAGGGGTCGGAGAGGCTGCACTTTCCTTCTGTTGTAGTTCATGTTTAAGCCCGATTCATCCTGTCTTGTTTTGATTACTGTGTCGAATGCTACTTCTCCCTGGAAGAAGCAATGCTGCTTTCTTTCATGCTATTGGGGGGGTACTGTGGCTCCTGGGCCAGTTTCCCACCCATCTGTTAGAAAGGGGTTTGGGATCCCCTGCTCCAGACAGAAGGGCACTCTACTCCAGTCCTTGTGGCCGGACCCCGTCCTTCCTGCCCTGGACAGCCAGGCCACATACTCTGCAGCTGGAGGGGGTCTTCCCTCCCTCAGCCCCATGGCCCCATGTAGACATCTGCAAATGGCCTGTGGCCACAGGGCGCTGCTTCATGGGGCGCACAGCCATGCTGGGGTCCCAGCACGCACTGGGCTTAGTCTGGGGTCCACGCATGCAGCATTCCTTCTGGTAGTTCTGATGTTTAATGCGGGGAAAGTTTGTCCTGTTAAAACTATTCTTTCCAGAGGCCCCTGAGGGGCTAGGAGAGCAGCAGCAGACAGTGTGTGTGTGTGTGTGTGTGTGTGTGTGTGCGCGTGCGCACGTGGTGGGGATCAGTGTCTGGATGGAGCGGGGAGTGTCCAACCTCAGTCCTCGCAGCTAGAAACGGGACACCGGCTTCACCACACAGACACACTTGGAACACCGGCACGGGACAAATATAAATGTGTAAAACATTTGGCCATGGAGGAAGAGGTCCCCGATCCAGTCAAGCGACTCAGTGAAGAAACAAGGCAGGTGGACGTAGCACACACAGGCGTCCTGTCCTGTCACAAGGCACCACGGGCCTTGCAAACGTGGTTTCTGGTCCGTCCCTCACCCATATGTACATCTGCTCAGCACGAGTCCTCCTCTTGTTGGCCTGCAAAAGGCCAACGTGTCCACTTCTGAGCTCAGTGGCCACACGTTCTGAATCATGTCCACATGCCGGCGGCCCGTGGCTGCCTGTGGCTGCCCAGAGCAAGGCCAATGTGTGCAAGTGCCCAGCTCTTCTCTCTCTGACTGTGTTCCTGTCTCACGCGGAAACAAGCAGGTGCCCTTTGGATGCCGCCTGTCCAGCTGGGTGTTTGCAGGGTGCCGGAGGACATGAACACTTTTTGTTCCGGGGTAAAATAATCCAGCAAAGAAGGCCTCCTCCACGTCGGTCCCACGCCTGAGAGCTGCTCTCAGAGCCTACGGGGAGCGTCAGCACAGAGCGGCCCGGGCTGGCCCTCGTCTCCCGCTGCCCGGCTCCCACTCCCGCTCTCCTATTCCCCGGAGGGACAGCCCTCCAGCCGGGGTCTCAGCAGTTTGCACGGCACCTGTGGACCCACCCTCTGCAGGAGGCTGCCGTCTGCAGGGCAAGACACTGTGAAATCCTGTTCAGGACACACCGATGGAGTATTGGTGTTTTTTTAATGAAGAGTCAACTTCAAGTTTGGTTAATGTGTGAGGAAGGACAGACACCTGCTCCGTGGCCTTCAGCGCTATAGCTAGGAAACCGCCCATTGCTCCAAACACAGTATTGTCTTACCTCAAAGCCCAGAAACTTCAGACGAGGAAGCCAGATCACAGGGCTTGGCATCTCCCCCGCACGCCGCCCCCACCCCCAGCAGCATGGTCGGAAGAGCCAGTGCCCGTCTGCCTGCCGCACCGTCAGCCTCTGCTCTCTGGCTGCATCGAATGCAGGGGTCTGTTGGCAAATGGAGCCCGAGGCAGCTGGACTAAGCAAGTAGAACTGAAGGGAAATGAAGGCCAGGACAGGGGAAGCACCGCCAGCATGTGGACAACTATTCGCCATTTCAAAGGACGCAGTCCACACTCCTAGAGCCGCTCAGGCCATACCCCAGTCCTGTTCGCTAGGAGATCCCATCCTCATGGCCCGTTTCGCTAGGGCCCAGCCCGTCAGGGTCTCAGCCAGCCTTTCCCTGTCGTTAATCACGTGCGCACGTGTCTCACACTAGCCCCCCTCAGGCTCGTCCCCTCTGCGCCGGCCGGACCCAGCACCACCTCCTGGCCTGCATTCCCAGCACGGAGCCCGGGGGTACATGTGTAAATACATAATTACACATATGCATGCACCGCCTTCATTCCAGAATGCACGTGTGTGTGTGTGTGCATTCCCTCCTTCGGGAATAGAGAGAGTATTCATTTGTTCGGTTGTGTAGACACATGCTGGAATGAGTGAGTGAGCCCCGCACAGCTTGGTCATCTCCACGTGTGTTAAATGACAACGCCTTCCCATGTCAGCTGTTGACACACACTTTACCATTTGGATAATACATTTAATTCCAAAGATAATTGGGTCATGGAAAAGTCCTAAGGAAATGGTAGCCCGGGGATCTTGTGGACCCAGCACACGTGGCGGTGATGCTGCCAGGGCAGGTGCTCAGGAGACGCGGCCCTCGCCTCCCTCCTGGGATGCTCCATGGAGCCTGCCAAGCCCTCTGCAAACCGTCCACGGCAAACCCTCAGCACATTCAGTATTAAAGCAGGTGAAGGACAAAGAGGGGGGAGACCTGGGTCATGAATCTTCCCTAAAGACAACTTTCCTTTCAAATAAGTAGTGGGGATGGTCACCTGGGCAGTCGGTTACACGTCTGCCTTCAGCTCAGGTCATGATCTCAGGGTCCTGGGATTGAGCCCCGCATCAGGCTCCTTGCTTGGGGGGCGTCTGCTTCTCCCTCTGCCCCTCCCTCTGCAGCTCCCCTGCTTGTGCATTTGCTCTCTCACTGTTAAATAAACACATAAAATATCAAAAAATAATAATAATAATGGACAGCCAGAGTTTGGATGATCTTGTAGATTTATCTCACCAGATGCTTATGTGCATAAAATCGGAAGGTGTGTCCATCCAGCCAGCCTCCTCCGTGACGTGGGGCACCGCAGGTGACGTCCCAGCTCTGTTCCGCTGCCCTGGCAGGAGTAGGGCTTGAGCCTCAGGTGTCACGGCACCGCTCACCCGTGCGGGTGGCCAGGCTCGGTTTGCAGTGGGAGGACCTGAGCTCTCGGGATGCCCACACACTAGTATCATAGCCCCCCTGGTCTGGAACTCACTAGAGTCCTACAGAGTAGTTGTTGCAATCCGCCCCTTCTGCAGATGAAGAAACTGAGGCACAGCGGGGTTCACGTGCTGAGGATTCGGCAGCTCAAGCCGGGATTGGGACTCGGGAGCTCAGCACATGCATATGCCACCCCCCAGCCCTGGGGGAAGCCACAGGCACAGCCCCGGACCCACCAGGCCTGCTACAGAGAAATGTCAGCTCTCAGCTTTCAAAACATCACCTGCAATCACGCTGGGGCCCTGAGAGCAGATGGACTCCCTGGAAGTTTTAAGTCTGAGTGTTCCCTTCTCCAAAGGCTCAGAACATTTGTGGGGCAGAGAAAGCCCCTCTTCTTTCCATGCCCCCCCCCCAATTCCCCCAGGAGCAGAGGAGTGACTGATGTGAGTGGCGGGAACCCAGGGTACTCGGCTTTTCATAAGTTCTAGTGGAAACTCAGAGCTCAAATTCTCCCATGTGTGGCCACATTCACATGCGTCCCTGGGCCACGCCCTTGGGGCAAGTCCTCTTCCACCTTTGCTTTGCCCCTGGCAGCCCAGCTTTCTCCCCGTGCTCTGGCTCGTGCCAAGAGGGCAGGACCGAGTCCCACACTCAATGCAGCCACCCCAGGGCCCTGCATGATTTCTCTGGCCCTGATCAATGGTAAGGTCTTTGGTTTCCACTTCTCATGGCCCCAGGGCAGAATGCCCTCTGGGACCAGCAGGGACAAGGGTGACCATGGGCAGACTGGCTGCAGGGAGGGTCTGAACCTGCTGCGCCACAACCAGATGTCATCCCATAGCCCCCAGGACGGCGTTCACCTCCACCAGGAGCCGTGACCCTGGTGACAGCCCGTGGAGCAGATGTGTGGCCCGGGGAGGAGATCTCTAGGTAGACCCGGGTGCTCACTACATTCAGAGCATGGTGGGCACAGGCGGTGAAGTAAGGGTGTCAGCGCCTGTGTTGTGTTAGGAGAAGCCTGTCCAGAGGTGACCAGAAAGTGCAGAAATAGGCCTGTACGGTGCTAGGTGACATTGCCACCACCGAAGGGGCTGACTTCTGCACTGGACATGAAGTCACTGAGAGCAGTGCTGAGGGGTAGTCCCAGAGGCTGGTGAGCCGTCTCAAGAGCACCCCCGGACAGGCCCTGGCTCACGTTGTCTGGTCCAGGAGGGGGCACCCCCTCCCCCGAGCCAGGCCATGCTTCCCCCACCGCCTGCTGTTCTCAGAATAACACCTTCCTGTCTTCTGTGTCCCCCACGGCCCTGGAGGCATCTTCCTCCCCCTAAATGGTTACGGAGGTGTTACAAGTGGCAGCTGACGACCTCCCAGCAGTCGGTTCAAATAAATCCACTTGCACGGGCTTAAAGTGGGTTTGTTCTCCCGAACCCAGGAACGGCCAAAGTGAAGCCTGGATGGGAGACATCTCGGCCTGAGTGGCTTCTGCAGATCTCTGGCCTCTGCCAGCCAACCGGCCTGTCACGTGGTGGTCACTCTGAGCACCAGCTTCCAAGAGCCAGGCGCTGTCCTCAACACAGAGAGCTTGATGACCAAGGGTTCCTGGGAGGGCAGAGCTCCTTTTCTGGGAAGGGGATGGAGCGATTCCTGTGTTCAGGGTGTGGGGGATCGCTGCTGGCACGTGGGGAGTCAGCCAGGAGGCTGGGGAGGGCTTGCCAAAAATTAGGCTTAAAGGTATAGACCTGTTTATCTCCAACCTCCAGCTTATCAGAAACCTTACATGTGAGCTTATTATGAGGTTAAAATGCTGTGTAGTGCGGGGAAGAATTGGAGCACTCCAAAGAAATATGGAATAAAAACTGTCCTGGATCTCTTTTCCAAGGACAACCTGGTCAGCAGACTGGGTGGAGTCCCCTGGAGAGAGTGCATGCGGACTCGGGTCCTGTGTGTGTCCCCGGAGAGAGTCCGCGTGGACTCGGGTCCTGCGTGTGTCCCCGGAGAGAGTCCGCGTGGACTCGGGTCCTGTGTGTGTCCCCGGAGAGAGTCCGCGTGGACTCGGGTCCTGCATGTGTCCCCGGAGAGAGTCTGCGTGGACACGGGTCCTGCGTGTGTCCCTGGAGAGAGTCCGCGTGGACACGGGTCCTACATGCGTCGGGACCACGCTGCATAAATCGTGGTTGTCGTGCCTTTTCCACCAGCATAGTTCGGAGACAATTCCACTTGTGCGTGTAGAGAGCAGTCTGTCTGCTTCTAGAGGCCCCGGGTCCTGTTGTGTGCACGTCCCTAACTCACAAGTGCACCCGCGTTGCAGTCAAGGGGCTAGAGACTCCTAGTCTGCTGGCATCTCATTTATGCCCACAAATCACTGAGCCAGCTGAGAGCTGATGGTTCAGGTCATGAAGCTGAGGCTGGTACTTGGGGGTCTCAGAAATCTCCCCAAAACTGAGAGTGAGGCCAAAGCCTTTCCAGAACTGGTTTTCTGAAGCTGGGGATGGTGGAGCAGCCAGGGCTGGTCTGCTGGGGAGACCGGGTCACACAGCAGCACACTAAGCCAAGCACAGGACACGGAGCCCTGTGTTTACCGTGCCACAGACTGGGGGCCACATGGGCTCAGAGTGGGGCTTTGGCCCCAATGCCCCAGAGCTCATTGGGTCCTAAACCCCTCCTCCTGTAGGAAGCCTTCCCTGACTGCCCCTTCTGTAGGGAGACAAGCCCGCCCGCCGCTGGGCCACTGGAGGGTCTCGTCTAGTTTTCAGCAGCACTGCCCAGAATTGCAGTGTTCAGGGCCACGGCTCATTGTCCTTGTTTTGGTTTTGTCTTGTTTTAAAAAGATAAGCTATTTTCCTTCAAGAAACTAAGATTTGTTTATTATGGGACGTGGATAGCTGTCTACAGAGTCAGGGTCACACACGGGGAAGGACAGGCGCTCGGGGGTCCAGCGAGCCTGCCGTGAGCCCCATCACGATGGTGACTGTGGACCCTCAGCCAGCGACATCACCCCTCGTGAAATGGTGCAGTATCACTCCAGGGAGCGGCCATGCGGTGTGAGACCTGCCTTCAGACGGCGCCTGTGTGAGGGTGAGCACTCACTCACGGTCGTTTCTGCCCGGCAGACTGAGAGACTCCCAGAGGAGCGATGGCCGCATGTGTGGTTATTTTATGGGTCAGCTTTCCTGGATCCTTGGTCACACAGCTTCGGGTGTGTCCCTGATGGTGTTTCCGGAGGAGGCATTGGCTGACCGAACAGACTAAGGAAAGCAGCAAGTCCTCCCTCTGGGGTGGGCCTCGTCCGATCAGTTGAAGCTTGAGTAGAACGAAAGCAGACTAGGAGAAGCCCATCCTGCCTGACTCTTCTCCTGCCCCAGACTCAGGCCAGAGCTCCCGCCCTCAGCTCTTTCTGGAGAACCCACGAAACACGCCCCACCTTCTGCACCAACACAGCGTCGGGTGCTGGGTTTTTGAATCGTGGACTGAAGAGAGGGTGAGCAGAATTAAGAACAAACCGGGTGGGCATGGCCCAGAGGACAGAAGGCGTCTCTGGGAAGAGAAAGCAAAGAGGAGAGCTTGCGGCGCAGCACGGGCGCCGCGGGGGCCGAGCGGCAGGGCCGTGGGCACGGCGGGGGCGGCGGGAGAGCCCAAGACAGATGGAGGGGCAGTGGGGGGCACACGGCTGGAGTCTGTGCTTCACAGAGACGGTGCGTTCTCACTGCAGACTCAGAACAGGGATGGTCCTAGCCCCAGGGGTGCTCGCCGCCCCCTGCCGGAGTGCGCTCCCTGCTGCTAAACCGGATGTTGCAGAACAGTGACGGTTCAACACGGTCAACTCGGTTTCCTGCATTTTCCCATAACGCACAGGAAGGATGAAAGAATGAATTCGAGGTTTGCAAGCTGTCACGGCTGGTAAAGAGTTGAGGCCGATCCCAGGGACCAAGGGGCACAGGGGCAACTGCGTGAGTGTGTGTGTGGAGGGCACTGCTTCCTGATTATGTTCTTGCGGGAACTGACTCGGGGAAGCGCCAGGGCACAGCCAGAGGCTGGTGGCACTGGAGGCCCGGCCTTCCTGGGATGAGAGCACAGGAAGGAGACTCCACTTCCTGGTCCAGCTCCCTCCAGACACGAGTGTGCTCCCATCTGTGGGGGCAGGAGTCCTGCCAGGACCAACGAGAGGGGTGCCAGCAGGACCCCACGGCACACCACCCCTGCCCTCCGCCTCTCATCAGTGCCAACGACCCAGGAATGCCACCCCCGCAGACTGCGTGGGGGACACGGGGCGTGTGGTCTCCCCGCCCCTTCCACCGCGTCCTCCCAGCACCAAAGCAGCTCCGAGGACGTGGGAGAACGGCTCGACAGACATCGGTTCAAGAGATCATGTTCACCGCTGCACCCAGGACAGCGTAGCCGGATGTGAAATGACAAGGGGGAGAAGTGGGAGGGGTGAGCTGTAAATGCAAAGTTGCAGGCCTGGGTCTGGGCTCCAAAACACAGAAGGGCCAAGCAAGATGGCCTGTGACCCCGACTCCCTCCCCTGGGGCCTCTTCAAGGGAGAGGAGGACACTCGACGCAGGAACCTCATGGTGTAACTGCTGATTATCGCCTCCCATCCCCACCATGACCTCATCCCTGCACACAGCAGAGGAGGGGAGAGCTGGCCATTCCCAGGGTCCCTGGGAAGGGCCTCAGATATGCAGGAACACAGGGTAGGAAAATGGTGAATTTAAGGAACTTTGTAAGAATGATGGAAGGGCTCACAGGGACTTCTGCAGGGCACCCAAGAAGTGAGGGCACGGGAGGGCCCAGGGACCCCCAAACCTAGGGAAGGAGAGGCAAGGGCAGATTCAGAGAAACCCAGGAGCCCAGGCAGGGAACACTGGGGTGGATTCCTGGAGATCCAGCTCTGGCTGAGTCCCAGTGACCCTGGGAGGCCCCTCCATGGAGACCCAAAGTCCCCGCTGGCCCAGGGCTGCTCCGTGGTGGTGAGCTGGAGACGGCGGTGCCCTGTGAGCCGCATGGACTGGCCCAGAGCATTCAGGGGGAGCTAGATGGTCCCAGAGCAGAGGGTTCCTGAGGGTTTGGACTGATGACTCACATCAAGGGCCGGGAGATGGCCCGGCTCCAGGGACGGGGTGAGGATGCAGGGGGACAGTCAGCCGAGGAAGGAGGCTGCAGAAAGGACAGGAGGCCAGGGCCCCAATCCTATGGGCATGTGGGTGGTGAGGACCGGGGTCAGGGCAGCGGGAGCGGGCTGGGCAGATGGGCTCCCAGCAGAAGGGAGGCCACAGGAACCGAAGAGGAGCAAGAGGTGAGGCCCCGGGAGAGCTGGGGCCCCAGGACACGACGTCCTGCCAAGTCCAGCCACCCAGGGCGTGACGGGAGCAGAGGTGATCTTAACCTCCACCATCGCAGCCAACGGAAAGCAGGGGAGGGATGTGTGGGGCAGGAGTCGACGCCAGGGAGAGAGGAGGCTGCGAATCAGGGTGGCTGGTGTGTGTGTGGTGTGTGCACGCGTGTGTGCAAACACACGTGTGTGGCACATGGTATAAACATGTGTGCAAATACACACGCTGTGCTTGTGTGGGGGTCTGTGGTCATGGGTGTGTTACCGGTGCTGTGTGACATGCACGATATCTGTGCACGTGTGTGTGTGTTCCTGTGCCATGTGTGTGACTTAGGAGATGCGCGTGTGGTGTGTGTCTGTGTGTGCACGTGTTCTGTGCTGGGGTGTGTGCACGTCTGTGTGCATGGGAGTGTAGTGTGTATGCTGCGTCTTCCGCATGCACGCACAGTGTGTGTGCTGTGATGTGAAGGGGTGTGTGTGTGCACATCTGCGTGCCTTGCTGTATTTACAAGCACAGCATGCACACCAGGCCTTGGAGCACTTTTCACTCTTACCTCGTGGGTCCTAAGGATTCTATGAGGTCGTGCACGTGTCTGTTTCTAAGATGTAAGAAGAGAGATCTGTTAGGTAAAAAGCCAGACCACTTCCCACATTAGTGGGAACATCTAACTCCAAACGCATGCTCTGCTCCTACCCGTGGCTGAGGGAGGGTGGGGTGGCAGGTTTCCAGGACGCCAGGCACGGGTGCAGAGTCCGAGACCTAAGCCTAGAGCTTAGGTTCTGCGTCTGCAGGCAGGGCTCCCAAGGTCTAGGGGCCCATGGGACAGCAAGAGGAGGCTGTGGAGCGTCAGGGTGACCAGAAAAGATAGGAGGGGCATGGCGGGGGATGCATCACGAAGATCATAAAGGCGAGGGGCCTGATGTGGGTGGGGACCCAGGGGGCAGGAAGACACCAGGGTGACCCGTTGTCCACACCTGCACAGGGCCCAGCACACTCACAGGTGGGAGCACCGAGGGGCCGCGGGACCACTGATCAGTGACCCGAGCCTGCCAAGCACATGGTCTTCTGTAGGGTGGACAGGAGTGGACACACGAGGCCCCTCCTGATCCTGAAGACCATCCTAGATCAGGAGCCCCTCCATGCGGCACCCCAAGCCTCCCTCAGGCAGAACCTGAGACCACAGAGAGAGAGGCTGCGGGATGTGACCAGGGGCCAGTGGGACCTGAGGGGGCACAAAGTCCCAGCTCATTTCCACCAGAGAAGGACAAACCCAGCCTGAGAAGGAATGGGCGGCCAGGAGGAGAAACGTGGAGCACACACGGGGCTGTCCAGGCACGTACAGCAGCCGGGATCACAGGCGCCCTGGGGCCTGGAGCTGAGAGGTCTGTTTAAGAAAAAAATACAAAATCGGTGCTAACGTAAATAGGAAGAGAAAGAAATTACAGCAGACTTCAAATTTACAGATGCCAGGACGCACAGCATCCTAAAACCCAGAAGAAAACCACGCCTTGTGTTTGAGTTAGCAGCCCCCTCCCTGGCTCTCAGTTTTCCAGTGCAGTTCAGTGACACTTGGGTGACTACGTTATTGTGACGCTCAGAAAGGTTTCTTCCTTCATTTGCCAACGATGTAACGTCACGTCATTTTTTTAAGATTGCTGTCACATCTGAACAGCCTCGATCGAGTTTTTGCGAGGAGAGCACCAAGACCTCTGGTTGCCTCGCGGTCTCGGGGGTAGCGTCTGAAGACCCCGCGTGACCGCACCCCGCAGCCCGTCCTCGTCACGGTGGGGCACTAAGAGTGTATGGTCTTTGTCCACTTCGGACGGTTGGGACAAATCACCACACGTCTGTATAGGGTATCCAGGGACAGCGGGAGCTGAGGCGGGCGTCCATCAGAGGCATGCGTGGGACGTGGGGACGGGGGCAGTCAGGGGGCATCATTCCAAGCAGGGACGATGAACTAGCGGCCTCTTGGCTGAGGACTCTAAGGCCGGCGAGGGCCGGCTGGCCGAGAAAGGCCATCCAGGACAGTGTTTTTTTGTTTGTTTGTTTGTTTGTTTGTTTGTTTTTATTTGAGAGAGAGAGAGAGAGAGACAGTGAGAGAGAGCATGAGAGAGGAGAAGGTCAGAGGGAGAAGCAGACTCCCCGTGGAGCTGGGAGCCCGATGCGGGACTCGATCCCGGGACTCCAGGATCATGACCTGAGCTGAAGGCAGTTGCTTAACCAACTGAGCCACCCAGGCGCCCCCATCCAGGACAGTGTTAAGACCCTTAGCACGACAGTCTGCTCGACCTTGGGGTGACTGTGGCTCAGCCCCTTGCTGGCTCCTGGAAGCCTCCAGCAATAACTTGTCCCATGGAAAGGGCTTTGAGCCCCAGGGACAAGGCACCATGCAGAAACCAGTGCATCCCCCATCCAGCCTCCCCAAGCAGAATCCCAGTGCCACTGCCCCTCCACGGCCTCCCCCCATTCCCCAGGGGTGGGAGACTGGTCAATGTGGCCCCTGGAGGCCACGCTCTCAAAGCACAGCGCAGGGCAGAGAACAGGGGTGCAGCAGGGCCATCGGGCCATCCCCGCATCTCCAGCGGCGAGGGCATCCCCACAAGCCCTGTTAGGTGGGGGGGAAGTCCCGCGGGAGAAAAGATGTCCTGACGTCCCCCAGCATCATCCACCAGCTTCCCTCTCGGCCTCACAGACAGAGTGATGACGTTGCATGTTTCAAAGCATCCGTGTCCAAACACCGAAGTTGGGATAGACCAGACCTTCTCTGTGTTCACCGGCGAGAGCTTGCTGTTTGCCAGCAAACCCATTTATTTAGCAATGGAAATAAATTAACTCATCGTTCCTCCCAGGCTTGCCAGCCCTCCCCATCCCTCAGCTCTGACCCGGTTGCTTCCCCACGAGTCACCGCTCTGTGTGGATCAAAGTCCCTCAGCAGATGTGTCTGTCGCTGCCGTCCTCTGCCCGGCTCACAGAGCAGAGAACACCGCCCTGCCCCAGCTCCTTCTCCCCCTGCCTGGGTCTGGCGACAGCCCTGGTTCAGCCTCCCTGACTCCGGTCCCTTTGTCTCCCCTCCAGCTCAGCCCCCTCTCATCCAAAGTTGCTTGAAAGCAGGGTTCTAACCTGGCCGGCCCTGACGGAGACACTCCAGCCCACTGCCTGTCCGCTGTGAGATGCCCCCGCTTCCCAAGGGAGGACACCCTGAAAACGCCCATCATCCTTCTGCCTGACATGGAAGACACACAAGGTCCAGTTTGAGACTGAAAATACCTGCTTCCTGAGCAGTTACCTGGAATCCCGTGGGGGCCCTTAGGAAGGCCATTTAGAGGGGACACCCACCTCCCTGGGGGCTGGGGTTCTCAGTCTGCTCCGCGTCTCTGATACATGGTCGGGCACGGAAGACCTGTCACCTCCTTGCCAGCACGCTCGTAAATGAGCCCACCTTCCCTTCCCCACAGACGGTGCAGGATTTTCATGCCAGGACATGGGTCCCCAGAATGTCCCCATTCCAAGGAAAGCTCAGCTGCGAGTCCCCTGAGGAGCATGAACGCACCAGGCGGTTCGTGTCCGCCTTCCCGCCGGGAGAATCCGCTTTCAGTACAGAGAGTGGGAGGCTCCGCCAAAGGCAGTTTTGGTTTGTCGAAGGGTCTGGAGCCGCACGCAGCCTCGGCCTAGAGCTGGAGCCGGACACCCTGTCCCGGCTCTGTCCCACTGTGCGTCGTTTTCTAGGCAGAGAGAGCGGACGGATCGCTGGAATTGGCCCTCCCGGCACAGGAGGCCAGCCGTCGGCTCACAGCTGCGTCCTGCACGGAGAGGAAACGGGGAGGCCGCCAAGGCCAGACACCGAGTATTCAGAGTGAGCGGGCTGCATGTGAAGGTGCCCCATCACGGAGGCTGACCCCCTCCCACCCTGCTCCCCCTCCCCGGAAAGGCCCCAGTAGCCCATCCCGAGAAGCCCCGAGTCCCCCAGCAAAGGCTCTGGGCTTTGAGAAGAATTGATGCCTCTGGCAAGGAGGAGCTGAATTTCAAAGAAATGGCTCTGAAGAGGAGCAGTAGACACCCAGCACCTTGCTCTTCCAACCCAGGGACGCTTTGCTCTTAAATAGGGCTTGTTTCCCCCACACCGTCTGTACGTGGTGCGGATGGGGCGAGCCTCGCCTCGCAGCAAGCTCGCTGTAAAGAGATTCCCGGTTAGAGGATAGGGACCCGCCTGGTCCAGAACTGCCTTTTTCCATCCCTGCTCAGGTCCCAAAGGCCCAACAAGCCAAGTACCCACTGATACTTTAGAAACTCGGCGATGGGTTCCAGCTGGAAACCATTTGCTTTCCTTTTAGGATTTCAGACTCGGTGATATCGACCAAATGAGGCACAGGAAGGACGGCGTTGCCTGCGCTCCCAAAGTTGCAATTTCTGTCGTCATCATGGAGCGGCTCTGCCCCTCGCGAGAATCGTGAAGACGCTTAAGAAAATACGCTGTTAGGGAAACGCGTTTGGGTGCGGTAAAAGGGAAGGGCTGCGTTTTGCTGCCAAGGGAATTACGCAGAGGGACCCAGGCTGTGATGCTATGACTAGACCCTCCGGCTACACGTTTGCTGCCCGGCGGAGGCCTGGCAGTCGTGAGCCGGGGCAGCCCGCTGAGCGCAGGCCTGGAATCTCCCCAAGGACAGCAGATGCCCTTGTCCTCACCTCGTCTTCGAGGACGGTGCTCGGCTGGGCCCGGCACAGCCGCTGGCTGCGCGGGGCCATCAGGGCGGCGGCAGAAATGCCAGAAAATGTAGCTGCATAAACTCCGAGTCGAGTCGCACTGTGCTGGGCTCTGTTCGTATCTGCTCCCTGGGAAACAGATAAGGGCATCGAGCTAAACTGTGTGCTTTCTTTGACGTCACCCTTTGGAGAAACGTGCTCCACGTGTGGCTGTGGAAGAACCCAAGGTCTAAGAGAGGGACAGAGAGAGGACATGTGGTCACAATGGGCTCTACATGTTCGTTTCTCTGCATTTGTCCCCCTGGAGGGAGCCCCTCTCTCCCTGCCAGGACGAGGCCAGGTGGAGGGGGGCGTGGGGGCCGTTTCTGGGCACAGGTGTGAGGGCCAGGGCGCCCCGCAGCCCTGCCGCCCTGCGGAGGCCGGAGTCCCAGCCCACGGCCACAACCGACCGCAGCCGCCCCACTCACTCCACTGGGAGTCTCTGTGAAATCCATGCAAACGTTCTTAAATAGACGAAGCGATCCTGTGTGTCATAAACAAACACGAGAAACCCTGTTCCTTATTTACTTAACATTCATTTGAACAACGATGGGCTTCTCCACTGACATCTTCTGACAATTCAGCGGCTTTGTTTCCTTTTTTTGTCCAAGCTAAGTTTCTAGAGGTAAACAGATCTGAATTCACGTCACATTTTTATTTCTTTTTTTAAAAAACCAATGAACTGTGCACTGTAAATAAGGAGAAATGAAATCCATTTTTTTTTCATGATGATAATGCTTAAACCTATTTCCCCAGATGAAACTGTAATGGTAATACACAAGCTCCGCTGTAAATATTTTTTATATTTTATGCAACTGATTCTCGAGTTATAATTTTTACAATACACAGACACAGATTCCAGCATTACCCTCGTGAGGAAGCTCGTCACCCAAGAAACGGCGCAAGCATGAACAGAAGTGCAGACGTCGGAGACAGGGAGGAGAAGCCGGGGTGGGGGGCACCCCGTGCCGCCCTCGGCCATGGAGCGAGAGTGGGTGCTGCGTGCTGCCTCGGGGGTGCGGCCCGTGGGAACCCACCCCTCCTCCCTTCTCCCTGCTCTGCAGCTAAAGTAACCACAAGAGGCATTCACCGGGCGCACCACTGCCTCTCATTCTCCGCTTCATCTCCCACCGGATGACGTCAAAGGGGCACAGGGGAGTGGTGTCCCAGCGGCCAGGCCCTCGGGCTCAGGAGAGGACAAGACAAGGGGATTATATCTGGGACGGCAGAGGAAACAGCAGTGAGACCCTGCCTGAACCCCTGATATTTTCAGCCTAAGCCATCCTTTGAGAACAGGCAGACGTCCCTTTATCGGGTTCACGCGGCCCAGCAGGCGACCAGAGCCTCACGCACCTGACGGTTGGCACCAGCTGCCCACGCTGAGCCAGGAGGGCGACCATCATGGTCACCTCTGGGATGAGCCCGAGGCCCGCTGTGAGCATTCTCGTCCCCTGGAGACCGCCAGTGCGTTCGGGAGCCCGGGAGTCCCCCCACCCTCCACAGGCCGGTGGGCCCTGGTGGCAAAGCCACAGGGTCTGGTGTCACTGGGAGCCCATGTTCTGTCTCCAGGCAGACAGGGAGCCCCCATCCCATGTGAGATTTGGGGCATCCGTGGGCCCAGCGAGCACTTCCGCAGGAGGCTGGTGCAAAGGCTCCTCCTTCTAGGGAGGAAGCCGGCCCCTCCTGGAAGTCCTGGGGCACAGCACGGCCTCTTACCTCTGTTGGTCCCCTTCCAACCAGATCATAACCCAGGGAGCTTTCTCCACCGGCGCACCCCTCCTTCCACATCTCCCTGGATTCCCAGGAGCAATGAGGGTATTTGTGGCTGCTCACATGTCAGGAAACTAAAGACAGTCCTTGCTAGGCCCACACAGCCCATCCCTCCAAGGGGAGCCTGGACCCCAGCAAAGGGCCAGAGCTTCCACCCAAGGCCCCCTCCACCCAGCAGCTCAACCTGGGTAGCAGGCCTGGGTCTTGGGGTCCCTGTCCCCACATGCACAGGACCCTCCCTACCCTGACAGGCCCCCCAGGACCCAGCTGGGGGGACTCACCTCACCTGGGGGCCATACCTGCGCGTATACCGCACACCTGCCCAGGCACACCTCACGCCCGCTACTGGCCATGCTCCACGACTCAGCGTTTGGGGAACCTCCCAGGACCCTCAGGGAGGCAGGGCCTCACAACAGTCACATTGCGGGGGATGTCGTGCCCTGGCTGGGGGGCTCCTAGAGCATCATCACCAGCCCCTTTCGGACACCAGCCCCGCCCGCCCACAGCACCTGCTCCCAGCTCCCGGGGCTCCAAGAGTCTGCGGCTGCAGCTTTCTCTCAGAAAAAGAATACAGTTACACATTCAAAACAGCAGACATAAACAAGTGTTTATTTAGCATAAGAGAAGAAATCATAATAAGTTATAAATTACAAAGCTGATGAATGTAAACATGAAAAACTCGGAAAAAGAGTATCCGCACTAATTAGCTCCCTGATACCTGTCTGCGCTCTCTGACCTTACATTGTGGGTTCTTCACAGGATGGTTTCAGGGACGGAAGGTTTGTGTCCCTCGAAATGTAGACGTTAAAGCTCTAATCCCCCCAGCGTGGCTGTGTTTGGAGACGGGGTCTCTAAGGAAGTAATTGAGGTAAACGAGGTCATAAGGGTGGGGCCGTTGTCCAGTAGGATCAGCGTCTGTGGACAGAGATACTTGTGACAGAGACAGTGGACAATGGACAGAGCGGACAGAGACACTTGGAAAGAGATAGTGGACAGTGGACAGAATGGACAGAGACACTTGGACGGAGACACTCAAGACTTCTTGAACCCAGGAAGGGCCATGTGAGGACATGGCAAGAAGGCAGCCACAGGAAGAGGGTCCTTGCCTGAAGCCGACCTGCCAGGACCTTGGACTTGGGCTTTCAACCTCCAGGACAGGGAGATTAAGTTTCCCAGGTCTAGGGGTCGGTCCGTTACGGCCCCCTGAGCGGGCTAATTCAGACTAATACAGATGGCATTTTATAATACCACTTTCCCATAAATAGAATAGAAAGGTAATTAACATTTTCCTCCAGTATGTTTCCCCGTTATTTGTAATTCTGTTATTTAGGACTGTCCTTCTGCTGCATAGATCCTAGTGAGCAGTGCCACGGAAATGTTTAAGGTTGTTGTTAGATTGAGAAAAAAAATCCGTGAAATTTATTTCTTAAGATTTCAGGGCATTTTCAGCTTTTTTAAAATCATGAATAAAAAAGAATTCCTTCTTGAGTTAATATTCCCTGCTAACCAGGCTTGCTAGTATCAAAGATGTGCCAGGGGCATCAATGACTTTCCTGATGAGTCACTCTCAGTATTTCCTATCAAACCAGCAAGAAATACTAAGAGCCTGGGCAGACAGGCCCCGGGCCAGGCTGTCCTGGAGGGGACAGAGGCGGGAGTTCCCGCGCCGCCAGCCAGGATGGAGTGTCAGGCTGAGAAATGGCCCCCAAAGGGATCGGGTTCTGATACCTGGAACCTGCAGATGTTACCCTCTGTGGTGCTCAGGGTTAGAGCTGGGGCGGTGACCCTGGATTGCGCGGGTGGGCCCTGAGTGTAGTCTCGTGTCTGCATGACCGCGAGGCCGAGGGAGGTTTGGCAAACAGAGGGGGGGGGGTCATGTGAGTACGGAGGCAGAGATTGGGGTGATGTGGTCACAAGCCAAGGAACCAAGGAACACCAGCAGCCACAAGGAGCCAGATGGGGCGAGGAAGATTTCTCCCAAGGCCCCCAGAGGGAGTAGGGCCCGGAGGACACCTCGATTTCATCCCATCGATTGATGCTGATGTGGGACTTCCAGCTGCAGAACAGAGAGAATGCGTGTTGCTGACAGCCTCCCAGCACGTGGCCCTCTGTCACAGCAGCTGCAGGATTCGCAGAGGCAGGACCGTGCGCAGCGGGCCAGGAGGGACACCAGGATGAACTGCACACACCTGCGGGGCCCAGCGAGGCTCTCCATTACGGGGCTGAAGGCGTGTGGAGCGTCCCCACCACACGGCAGGCAGTGCAGAGGCCATTCGAGCACTGCCGTCTGACCCCACAAAACCTGGGGCTGTGGGTCACGTCAACACAGCCCAAGAAACCCATCCCCAGCTTCGGGAACCCCCACAAAGTCCCACCATTCTGCACCCGATCAGCACGTAAGCCAGGAAGGTAGCCACGACATGCGGTGTCTGATTTTACGAAGTTCGGGAAAATAGATGACAACGGGGACCCGTGTATGGCCAGACCACTTCCGAGGACCTTGGGAAGGACCCACACTGGGGAGTGGTCTCAGACTGCCGCTTCCTCACCCCCACAGGGAGAACACAGCAGACGAACGAACGAACGAATGAGTGAATGAATGAATGAGTGAATGAAAAGGGAATCCACGAGTCTCGCGCAGGCAAAGTAAGTCTGTTTAAAGGTGCTGTGCACCTGCCGTGTTCCACCTGCTTTCAGACTGGACGTGAAGCAGCACAAGGACGCAAACCCCCACAGAATGGCCACTGGACGTCACTTGTTGCAAACGACATCAGAAGGTGTAGGCAGACTTATCTGCACTAATTCTCACGTTCGCAGGTGCCCTGGGAAGGGTGCGGCACATCTGCCCAGGCTGGGTAAGTGTGAACGAGAGTTGCCAAGACCTTCCCAAATGCAAGAGCCTTTTACTTGACCTGAAGCTACACAACATCTTTAAAAAATAATGAGTATGACTGGAACTAGGTTTGCTTTATGTGGTTCGGTCGGAGGGTCAGGAAAGCTAGGCACTCCTTCCTAGTTGCCCAGGCCCACAACCCCACACAGAGGCTTTAAAATGGAACGGGAGTGTTGCCTTCATGAGGTGAATCCGTTTTCCCTTTTCTCTCCACACACTCATCCGTTAAGTCTAGACTCATTTGTTTAGGAGCTCACCTCCGGGACGCCACTGACAGCACCAAATGGCGACCCGATGAGAGGAGAGGAGGCAGGAGGACGGGCCCTTCCACTGTCAGCAGACGCGCGGGCCCGTGTGAGCACACACCCGCATCCCGTCCACACAGACGCCCCTACGTGTGTTCTTACAGATCACTGCTTACAGTCCTGCCCTGTTTTGTGGGGTTTTGCTGTTTTCTGTCCTGCATTTCCCACAGACTTTACAGTCCTGTTTCTGGAGTCTGTGTCTCTGGGAATGGAGGGGACACTCCTTTCAGGTCTCCTACTGAGCCCTTGCCATGAGCTGGGTGTGGAGTTGAGGTGGTGGATACATTTGCACGGAACCCCAGGAAGAAGGATGGAGACCAGGCTGGCGCCCAGGGCTCAGGCATCCCTCATTGGCTCATGCCTCCCCTCTGAGCACTGGTCGGCATCCATGCAGGAGTGTACGGAGGGCCGACTAGTTCCATGGGGCCTGTTGTCACTCCGCTGCCTCCCAGAAGAGGGACGGTGCATTTCTGATCTCCCAAGTCCACAGTTGGCAGGATTCCTTGGACACACATGACTGCAATCCCAGGCGTGCATGCCACTGGGATGATAGTCACGGGTCCCCCTTCCACCAGAAGGACTGCGAACCATCAATGATATGATCATTTGGATGCTCTGCCTCTGGGAGGCCCCCAGAATGCAGCACCAATGTCCCCATGCAGAACAAAACTCGGGGGGGACACAGCTGGGAGCCAAGCTCAGCCATCTGTCCTCATCTGTCTGTGCTATTGTCCTGAGCAGAGAGAAGCAGCTTCCAGACTGTGATGCATGAAGCCAGGGTCAGGGCCGAGCCACCGTAAAGAGGGTGGTAATGGCACGGGAGACAGAGCCAGGCCCTCCATCAGCAGGTGCCATGGTCGTAAATCCATCCGCGGGTGTCCACAACATCAGTGAGGACAGAGCCTTCCTCTCCTGGTGTATCCCCCTGGGGCCGCTGCTGGCAGGGATCAAAGTCCAAACTGTGGGGGGCTGTGAGCTTCTCCAGCAGGGGCCCATCCCCCCTTGGGCACCCAGGAGACAGTGCAGGCTCCCTGGGCCCCGGGTGGAAAGAGTTGGGAGGCCAAATAGGAGTGAATCCTCCCTGTAGCCCCACGAGCCAGCCCCCAGCGCCCTTGCCTGCAGGCAGGGAGTGAGCTCCCTTCCCCAGTTCCGTGGCCCTCCACCGACACCGTGCTCTCTCTGTAACTGACCTGGAAGGCTCCAGAGGCAGGCAGTGCCCTGAAGCCTTTATGGGAACATCACTGGAGCTGGATCCTCAGGGGCGGGTCCGGAGGAGCCCCAGCCTTGTGGCAGAGCGAGAAGAACCCCTGCTCCCTCCAGTGACTCCCCTGCTCACGCCTACCCCGGGGGCCCCTCCGGACAAGCCCGCTGGACCTGGCTGGAGCGCAGGCCCCTCCACACCCACCATGCACACGGGAGGCCGGCCCAGCACAGCGCCAGGCACCAGCGAGCCTGAGGGAGCGGAGGCTGGCAGCAGGTGCCCCTTTCTCATGGCCCGAGGGGACTTCCTACTTCCAGCCCAGGACCCAGGACCCTGAACACCCTTCCCAGATGTATCCTTTCCCACTCCACCAGACACTCCTGGTTCCTAGCATCTTCAGCCCAGCACCCGAGCTCACCCCTTGGAGATCTGGGCAGAGAGACAAGATCCCCTTTGTTTCCAGCAGACTCCAAACCTCTATGAACTGCCCACGGACACTGTGGAACCGCAGAGGCAGCTGAAACCGCCTTTCCTGCCCCCACCCCCGCTCCTGCTTGGGGGCGACAGCATTGCACCCCCGCAGTGGGCACAGACCCCAAGTCCCAGCTCCCTGCCTCCTCGGCCACCACATCCAGGAGCCCAGCACCAGCTCCCTCCCAGGCCAAGAATGGTCGCCTTCCACATTGTCAGAGCCCCTCCACCCCACCAGTCCACCGCGGTCCAGAAGCCGATGACCCTCCTTCTGACACATTGTTGACTCAGTAGCAGCTTTGTGCTCCATCCTGACACCCCGTCACCTCCCTCATCTCACCACTCAGACCTTTCATCATCTGACAGAAAGGTGAGGACAAGAAGATATTTGAGTGAGAGGCCACATGCACAAAAGGCTTATTACACTATGTTGTTCTAAGTGTGCTACTTTATTATTTGTTATCGTTACTCTGCGGCGGTGTCTCATTTATAAATTGAAGTTTATCATAAGTGTTTCTGTACAGGAGAAAACATTGTGTATGTAGGGTCTGGTCCCGTCTGCGGTTTCAGGCTTAAGGTGGATAAGAGTGGGGGCTTCTGTATATCCTGTCCACACCTCCCCACACCACTGCCTCCCTGCTCCAAGCCGTGAGAGGGGCAGGGCACGTGATGTCAGAGGCACGTGCAAAGGCCAAGCTGAGCCCTGCGGCCATAGGCAGAGCCCTCTGTGTTCAGCCTTTGCAGAGGGGACAGGGAAGACAGGTGACTCGCTGCTCCCTGCTAGCCAGTGTGACATGGGAGGCGGGGCCCAAGTCTCAGGGACAGGGAACAAGGTGGTGCCTATTGGGGCCTTTCCAGAAGCAACCACGGACATGGACCTTAGCCCAATGAGTCCCACAGTGGATTTCTGACCTCCAGCACGTTGTTGGAAGGCACAAGACCATGGTGTAGCACTGGTGCAGCAGGACCCCCAGGGCAGGGGCCAGTCTGGTCCCCACTCCCTGCGTCCCCAGCCATCTGGGAGCCACGAAGCGCTGCGGGCTCACTCCCCGAATCCCAGGTACGCACAGAAGCTGTGTGGTCTCAAGTCAGCTACTCACTCCTTCCCCAAGCCCGATAGCATGCCTAACTGTAAGATTGGTAGCCTCTCTCTAAATTACAGCTGCTTTATATAAATGTCCCTCCACGTCCATAAACCTTTGCGAGAGGCCACGTTCCTGCAGTGTAGTACCTGTTGGCCCAGCATTTAAGACATCTAAGGGACTATGAAGACGGTTTCCTCCTGCTCACGTCGTTCCTCTGGGAAGTCAGGACAAGTGTCCCCAGCATCTGGCCCTGCGCCGTGCCTGCACCACGCGTGTGTGCCCAGGGACCGGGACCTGCGGGGCAGCTGCGCGCCCGGCGACCGCAGGAGTAAGCCCAGGGCCAGACCGTACCCGAGGGCAGGTGTGGCGTTACCTGGGAGGCAGGGGGAGTGCGCGGTGTGGGTGCTGGGCGCTTCCTCGACTGAAGCGAATGTAGTTTGTGCTACTAGGACAGAATCTCTTGCATTTCGTTTTGAAGAATTCTGGTTCATGTGAAGCAGGAAGCTGAAAGAGGACGGGGACGTCCCGATTCCGTCCAGAACAGAGGAGGAGGCATCTCCGACCGGTGGCCACACACAGGCGGCCTGGGGAGGGATTGCTCAGGGCCAGTCCACGTGTCGCTGTGAGCTGAGCACGGAGCTGATCACAGACCTGAGGCCTCGTCTGTGTCAAGGGGCCCAAATGTCACCTCCATCACACCAGCGAGCTGCCGTCACTGTCACATTTAGAGAAAGAATTTCTTGATGATCAGTAGATATCGGTGATGGGGGTTGTAGGTATTGATTGGCGAATATTACCAAGTTATGCATTGCAAATTCCACCTTTACGCCAGAGCCCAGGGCCGCCAGCCTCCTCCCCCTGATTTGAGCAAATGCACCGTGTGTGGAGCCGTTCGCCCATTTGATCAGGGTCTAAAATCTCATGGAACTATTCTACATTTTCCAAGATATAACGGAGAGCTCCCCCAGCTTCCCTTTACGCTAACATATAACACAGAGTAAGGCTTTTTAACTAAGAAATTAACATGGATACGACACAATTAACACAGCGAAGCCTTCATTTGCATTGATGGTTTTCCCACTAGGGTCCTTCCCTTGTCCCGGGACCCCGCTGAGGACCCCACAGTAAGTCGTCACCAAGAGTCTTAAATATTCACCTGTGACACCTTCTCAGTCACTGCTTGTTTTTCTGACCTCGGCAGTTTGGAAGGAAGGTCCTCACGGGCATCCGTGCTCTGCGCCCTGGTTGGGTTCATCCGATGTCATCGTGATGACTGATCTGGGGTCACTGGTTAGGGGAAGGACCCCCACGGACGTGAAATGCCCATCTCACCGCAGCGTCTCAGAAGGCGTGATACCCTCGTGGTGAGCACAGGTGATAGGCACCTTGACCTTTATGAAGGGGGTGTCTGCCAGGAGTTACTGCTCCCCAGGCCCCGGGGGGGATCTCAGCTCCACCTCCTGGGGGCAGGAATCGGCACATGGTAGGTAGGATTCTTCTGTAAGGAACATGGATTTATTTACGCATCCCAACATTTTCCTCTATCGGTATGTTAGGCAAGAGTAGACTCCTCCGTATCTGATTTGTGCTCCAGGTTGAACCCCCAGCCAGCCCCCATGGCCCCACGTGCCCACACAAGCCCTGCATGACGTGGGTCCTGACCTGCCCAGCTCCCCGTTCGGCCTCCGGACACGCACCACACTGTCTCGCTTCCGCCGCGAACGCAGCAGCTGGCTGTCACTCCGCAACCTTCTCCAGGTCTCTGTCGGGACCAGACCCCACGGATGCGGAGGCCACACCCGAGGCTCAGCGGCGGCCAGGCTCCCCGTCTCAGCTCAGCCATGGCTGCTTGGGGGCCAGAGGCACGTCTGCCTTGTGCACCGCGGCCCGGGACTGACCGTTTGGCAAGTACGATGTAGGAGCACACTTGCTCCATGGAAGCAAATGGAAGAGCCTGTCATTCACTCGCGCTAATGCCGTCGGCTTCTGTGTGATCAGAGTGATGTTCACGTCCCATCAGTCCTGACAAACAAATCCTACCTACCTTTGCAGTCTTGCCAGCGTGATGATGCCAGAGACCAGACGAAGCTGCTCTCCGGCGCGTTCTGTGGGTCTGCTGGGGCTGTGCAGCCCACACAAGCTAGAGGAGGACGTGGCCGTGACCTGCTCTAGCGTAGGCTCTGAAGGGGTCCTCACTCGCTGGCAGGAAACGGAGGCTGTTGGCAGGTGTAGGAGTGACGAGAGACCAAGCAGAAGAGAAAATCCTGTCCCGTCAGGCCTCCCAACTTGGAGAGTGAAGAAGCAGAGGCCGGCCACTCCTAGGGACACTTGGAAGGTTCTGGGCAGGAGAGGGCTGGGACAAAGGCCGGCAGCCACCAAAGCCAGTCTCATCCAGTAAGGGGCCCGCACCCTGGGCTCTGCACGTGGGCACTGAGAAGCCGGCACAGGCAGCGAGGGCGGAATGGGGACAGGGGCAGGGGACCGAGCACGGTGGGACCACGTCATGTGGTGGGGGGCACACGGCGCGGGTGAGAGAGAAGCCGGCAACCTGAGGAACCGGGGGGTCAGAATTCGCTTGGAGATCAGGTGGCCCATCTGCCCCAGGGAGCCCAGCCTGCCACCCCGCCCACCCACCACCCTGCCTGGCGCCATGCTTCCCGACTCATGCCAGTCACCCCCTGACCCCGTGCTCGGCCTTCCCTCCCCCGGGCCCGCAGCGCGCAGCTCTCAGCAGCCGGAGGACGAGCTGCCAAGTGAGAAATTGGCCTGGCAGCCCCACCCGGCCCAGGAGGCAGGGAGGGGTGAGGTGTGGGGCCTGCCTCCTGCCACCCTGACTTCTTGCCGAGGAAGGGTCCATCCTACACTTTCACAGTTCGGAGATGGAACGGTATGTTTGAGAAACAACCCCGAACTCCGTAGGCAAATGCAACATCTCAAAAGGGCGACTGGACGGATATTAAGGATTTAATCTGACGATAAATCACGTGGCCTGTGTGGGTGGTTCTGACAGTGGTTTGACCTTCCCCGCGCTGAGCTGGCTGGACAGAAGTGCCCCCGCGACCGTCCGCGTGGCCGGTGGCTGTGTCACCAGTAGAGAGGCACAGCCTGGGTCAGAGTTGAGGAACATGAATAGAGAAGTGATTCGCTCACAGGCTCGAGGTGCGTGTCTGTGTGTGTGTGTGTGTGAGAGATGTACGCAACGCTTTTCACATGTGAGGTTGACACGTCCCGCATGTTCAAACCTTTTTTATTTAGAACCTGCAAAGACATCAGATGTTCTCTATTTGCTCTTTAAAGTTTAAATGAGGAGGAGCTGTTTCTCCCCCAAGCAAGTCAAAGCCAGAGCACAACTCGGAAGATCAGATCCGGTCTCTTTGGCTAACAAGCTCCACCTTCGAGTCCCAGTACGCCCAGAGCAGCAGCGACAGGGAGGGCGCGGGCGCGGGGGGCGCCACCGAGGCCCGACAGCCGTGGGGCCCGCTCCCAGGCACCTGTCCGCACTCTGTGTCAAGACTTTCTCATCTTTCTCCGGGCGAGGGATGGGGCTGGTGACACCCCGAGTGAGTCAGCGTCTGCCTCTGCGGGAGACATTCACACCCGCCAGCCTCTCCGGTTTCCAGGTCCCCGCAGAGAGTCTGAACCCCACGCCGTGAGCTCCGCGGTGTCCGGGCAGCTGGATCAAGCCGGGCAGGGGCTGTGTGGGGCACACCCCACACCGGGGAGGCGGCCTGTGCCGCGGAGCCCCAGCTTTCTCATGATTCCAGGCAAGGCTGGGATGGCAAGGCCTCTGCAACCTGAAAATGTAAGTGTGGAAGACGTGTCTGCGAAAGGCTGCTCTTGTAGTGTTCAGTCTCCATTCGAGTCCTGGGAGGGTTTCCTAACATGAAGCCAGAAGTACAAGGGGAAAGACCCAGAAAATCAAAACTGCCCTTCCCCGCAGAGACCAGACACAGGACGGCAGGGCGCGTGTTCCAGGGGACATTAAAGAGGTCCACAGGCACCCTTCCCACATGTCGGGCGTGTGCAGCTCGGCGGGGGCAGCCCTTGTCATACTTGCTGCTGACGATGAGCCGCCCTGCCGCACCCCTGCTGGCCTCGGTCCCAGGGGCTTGAGGTTGTCACATTAACGAAGCATTCATGTGCACGTTTGCCAAGCTGAGTCCCACGGGGCCCAGTTTCTGTCACTCGGTGCAGGAGGACGGAACTGAACATTGCATTCCCCACGTTCCACCCAATTCGGGGCGTTTGGAGGACTTCCCGTTCTGCTGGCTGGAACCCGAGCTCTGGGCCGGCCACACAGTGTAGCACACTGCCGTGCGGCCACCCAGACCACATCGCTGGTGTGGCGGTCAGGCCAGGCTGGGCGTCTGACCGCTGGCGAAGAGAAATGAACTCAGACCTTAGCAAGGAGGGACTGCGCCCCAGGCATCATCGCAGTAAAGGAGGTGCGTTACTGCAGTAGCGAGAAGGGCGTGTGCTGATGGGGAGATGCTCAGACCACGAGGTCTGCAGGACTCTCAAAGGCCAGGTAGAAAAGGGTTTTCATTTTACGATTTTATTTATTTGAGGGAGAGTGCAAAGTACGAGTGAGAGAGCACAATAAGGGGAGACCCAGAGGGAGACGGAGAAGCTGACTCCCCGCTGAGCAGAGAGCCCGATGCAGGGCTTGATCCCAGGACCCCGAGATCATGACCTGAGTCAAGGGCAGACCCTTACCCAACGGAGCCACCCAGGTGCCCCAGATTTTCTTCTCGGGAGGATTCACCAAGGCCACAAAGAGCTGGGTGTGGGGGTGGTGTGGTCGGGCAGAGGAGGGAACAGCTGGTCAGGGGACGGTCCGGGAGCAGCTATTGAGGAGAGGCTGTGTTCAACCATTACCCAAAGTTCAAGGCCTGGAAGAAAGACAGAACTCCGTGCAGAGGAGGGAAAATCTTTTCCTCTACCCTCTTATATTCTGTACCTGGGGCCTGTAAATTAAACTGACAAAAGGCAGATGAACAGGAGAAAAGGTTTATTTACAAACATGCGCTGGGCATGTGCAGTGAGGAGTCTGCACAGGGTTAGAATTCGGGGCTTATATACCTAATTCAGTAGAGCGAGGGGGGGGAGCAAAAGGTTGTCACAGCAAGAAGAAATAGAGGGTTTTGTTTGTTTGTTTGTTTTTAGGAAAGACAAGTGGATTTTAGGAGAACAAATGAGAACAAAATAAAAACATATCACAAAATAAAACATTTTGTGATATGTTCATCCAGTTGTGAGGGATCTTTCCGTCCTTCTCACGGCCATGAACCTCCCCAGAGAGGGGATGTGCGGTGGGCCTGTGCTTGCCCTCTCTCCCGGAAGCAGACCCACCCTGACCCGGGATGTGATGCCTCCTCCCGCAAGGTGCTGATTGTAGTCCGATAAGAGAAGCTATGAGGAGGTGTTTTTCCAGATCATTTGACTCTCAAATGTCTTCAGCTTAAAATAATCTTCACACCAATTCTGGATGAGTTCTCGCACCTGGTTAAACCTTGGTCTGATCCAATTAATGGGTATGTGGTCCAGACGGACCAGCGGGGACAGGCAGTGTGCTAATCATGGAGTGTGATGCAGTAAACGGGGGCATCTATGCGTCTCCCCCAAGTCATATGTGGAAGGGTGATTTTTGTGGAATGCCACGTCTGGGAACACAAAAGGACGGGAGGATCTGACTCTCCAAGATTGTCACTGTCACCTTGGTCATGGGCCAGTCCCTTCTGGTCAGCTGAGAGACACTCTCCCATTTGACAAAGAGCTGGTGGGTACCAAGGTGGGAACCGGGTCCCCGAATATTTTCTTACCACACTGCTTTGAAGTCCTCTGCAGGCGATACCTGCATTATGGCCTGTGCCAGGGCGGGAACACTCAGCACATCCCCTCAGCCTCCGCCAAGGCCGGGCATTTGGTGATGGGGGGGAAGCCTGCCAGGAACTTGTCCGTATACTTGCACCGTCAGTGTGGCTGATGAGACTTAATTTTAAGAAAGTGGAAGAAAAACCACACCGGGCTTCTTCCTCCTGAGTGGATTTAGATCTCCGGCTTGTCTGTGGCCAAGCGCACTAGAGTGGCTTTCCGGTGTGGCTGAGGTCGCGCACGTCTCCGGCCACATCTGGAAGAGCGTCCCAGCTCGCACGTGCTGCGGGGAGTGTCTTACGCAGCCCCACGTGCCCGTGTTCAGAGTGGCAGGGTCCACACCCAAGGCCACCCTGCTGGACACAGGACATCACAGCAACGGGCCCGAGGAGCCAGAGAAGTGCGAGGGGCAGCCTGCGTTCCACCAGAGATGTGTTGCTGTCTCCGAAATGTGCCCTCACTCCCCCAAGAGCGTCCCAAGGGCCCCCTGGAATCCGAGACACCGCCCCTCCATGGGAAAGGCCACAGTGTGACGAGGAGGGGTGCAGATTTTAGAACTCCCTTTGGCAGGTCAAGAGGCGCTGACTACTCCTACTTGTCTGACCCCCCAGTGCACAAGGAGAACCTGGAAGACATGAACGGGCGCTCATGTGTCACCCCCACTGAATCTGATCTCGTTGGTTTGAGTTGTTTTCCTGAGACCCGAGCATATGATTCAGATGTGAAGCCGGAGCAGGAACCACTGCTTAGACACCTGCCACTTAACACTGTGTGTGTGGGGGGGGGTTGAAATGCAGGATCCCTGCACCCCCCCAACCTAACATGTCCATAAGACTCCCAGGGCTTTATAAGCCAACTACGTTGGAGAAGCGTGCCCTGAAAACAGAGTAGACAACCCTCTCCTATAAAGGGCTGATGATAGCTCGTTAGGCTTTGAGGGCCGCACTGGCTCTGTTACAACCACTGGACTCTGCCCTGTGGTGTGAAAGCCAGCACACAGCATGCAGACTGTGTGCCTGTAAAACTTGATTGACAAAGGCAGGTGTGGCTCGGCCCCCAGGCCGTCCTGTGCTGCCCCCGCTCCTGCACACGAAGGCCACGGCAGTGAGGAGCCGGCGTCCGTGGGCAGCGAGGACAGAATGCCACTGCTGACCGCTGCCTCAGACGCTGGAGCTGCTGGAACGTGCACTGGGGGGGGTCAATCCCGGCAGTCCTCGTGGAGGCCACAAAAGGCTGTGGGTCATCCCTGGAAAGGCAGAAGAGGGGGGTGACCGCGGTGTTAGGCAAAGGGAACGCAGCACCTGAGCACACCAGGCATCAGACTTCTGTGAAGGGCAGACTCACCTGCTTCTCTGCTCAGGTGAGCATCTCTCGGGCTGGCTTCCCCGGTTATCTCAGCTGCTGTGCTCTGTCTGAGCCCTGCGGCTCCTGGATCTTGGGATGCTCTCCAGGAGGGAGGGAGGGGACATCTGGAGCTGTCTCGGGCATGATGAGCATTTGGGGGAAGCAGTGTGCAGAGCCCTTGGCAGCTGGGGATGGCAATGTTGTGGGGAGGGTGGTCGAGGAGGAGGCTACGGAACAGAAGAAGCAGACTCTGCCCCCAGGAACTTGGTGGCACTGGTGCACATCAGGACGGACGCACTCACAGAGCTGGCGTGCAGGCCCCTGGGCCCAGCCTTCGGACACACCGAGGCACAGAGCCCAGCTTCGTCGGAGCAGACGAGCGGGGGTTGAGCAAGGACAGACAGCCAGACCCACTGCCCGTGGGATGCCTCTGCCCTTTGCTGGGAGTGTGCCAGGCCATAAACACATCGTGGGGCGCTCTGGAGTTTCACAACCCACTTGGGCTCAAACTTCTACCTGTGGGTCCCGGTTTTGGAAAGAATGTCCTTTTCCAGAACATGAGTGGCCCTGAGGGGACAGGAGGAGCCACTGAAGGAGAGTCAGGAAGATGGAAGAAGTAAAGCCTCTATGTGCAGGTGGCCAGGAGGACACGGCTGGAACAGGGGCAGAGCCGAGGGCCAGTCACCCCCAGACCCCGGGACAGGCATCACACAGCTGTCATCAGAGCAAGACACACGCATGACCCTAAACCCAACCCCCATGCTGGCCCTCACGGCAGGACCAGCTTCTGCCTCAGACTCAGATGGGAACCAAGGAAGAAAAAAAGCCAGACAGCGGAGCAGTGGGCCCAGAGCCCAGCGCTGCGTGGAGCCCGTCCTGGGACAGGCAGCACGGGGCACAGAGCAGGGGCTTCTCCTAAAGCCCAATGGTGCCAGCTACCTCTGCCTGGGTCACTATCACCTGCGTCCCCAGTCAGCGACTGCTCTGTCCAGGTCGGGAAAGCATCGCCTCCGAGGACAGCTTTCTGGCTGATGGGCTGTGGGTTGGGTGAGTCCTGGGCCACTGGAGGCCACCCACTGCCCTGTGGACCATCCCTGGACCCTGAGCAGAAGTCCTGCTGGGCTCCTTTTTGGGCTTTTCAGGGCGCCCCGTTCACTAGGACCACGTCTCCACGCCATCAGATGCCCCCACAGTCCTTAGAGATAGGAAAGTCTGCTAGCCCCAGAAGGCCTCACGTTTTGGGAGGCCCAGTTTTATAGTTGTTTTTCATATCCTCCTCTAACAATATTCTGCCACGTTGTCCCTTTGCCTGTTCTCTCCAGCTGTCCTGCCGACCTGGCCTTTCTGATTCTGGCTATTACATGGGAAACTGAGAGGGCCCGGCCACATCCATGGGCCAGGATCCCACCCGGGTTCCAACAAGTCTGCGGTCTCGCAGCAGTCACGTGTGTGTGTTGGTCGAATCTTGATGGTTTGGACTCTGAGACTGGCAGAAACAAACATATCTCCATTTCTCCAGGTTCTTCTGACCCCTGATATCCTTGCAACTACTACTCAACTCCAACTACTACTGTTCCTTGGGCTTTGTACGCCGGACAGGTCTGTCTGACCAGGGAGAAGTTCTGGCATCCGGGAGCAGAAGGACCTAAGGTTTTCTCGGCTCCTCACAAGCCCATGGGTTGGAGAATTCTTCCCCTGGATTATGAGGATCTGCAAAGGACCAGGGTTTAAAATGGACAGTCTAGCTTTCCTCTGCAAGGGGGCGGAGTGCTCAGTGTAGGGGGGCAGGGGTAGAGGCGGCAGGGGCTTGAGGTGGGCCTGGGGGAGAAAGCTGGGAGGAACGTAGGAAGAATGGAAGAATGGCCACGGTGGAATCCTGCCGGAACAGGATGGCAAAGCCTCTTGGAGCCTGCTCCGGGGGTCTCTCCACATTCCCTGATGGGAGGTACCCAGGCCGAGAATCCAGGATGAGCCGACAGAAGAGAGAGAATTCAGAGCCCGCACTGGTGCAGGCCCGCCTCCTCCGTAACCACCCCCTAAGATGCCAATCCCATCCAGGCGCTTCATTCATTTCCCTTGTTTGCTTACCAAGGAACCATGCAGGAAATGTTAATTTAGTCTTTGAAGAACCAGAAATTTTAGGTCATACTTGCTTCGAAAGGTGACTATGTGTGGGGACTTAGGGCAGTTTTCCAGAAATTATTGGAGGAGTTACATGACTTTATTAATTAACACGTTTGTGTTCTGGAATTCTGTGCAGGGGAAAATGCCCAACAAAGGCCCACTTCTCTCTCTGTCAAGAGCGAGAAGCAGTACAGCTGCGTCTTGCTCATACACAGCTGGTTCAGGGGCTCCTTAGAAAGAGGAGCGTGGGGGAGGCTCCGTGCTCTCTGCTGGTGAGCATCTGCTGGTGCTTCCGGACTCATCGTCAGGCTCGTTGTCAGGCCGGCACTGGGATGCATGGTCCACCACTTCGCCAGGTTTCCAGCCTCTCTATAGCCCAGCCCAAGCTCCTGTCCCCAGCTTCTTGTCCAGGTGGCCACCGATGCTCTGCCCCCCTAAGCTCTGGAGATGACACGGCTCTGCAGAAAGAGCCTTCCCAGGGAGCCGTCCGGGTCTCCGCTCTCCTTGTGTGTCCTCTCCCCGCTCCATTGACCCCTGACCCTCGAAATGGTGACCATGCCCCACTGGCCCCGGCTGGTCACTGACCATCGAATGACTGGTGGTTAAACACGTCCCAGGCCTTTTATGAACTCAGATTCATTAAGCAGAAGATAGAAGCTGCCATACATTTTACCACCTGATTTTAAGACCTTGAAGGAATGGCACTTCGGGAAGCAAATGGCCCATCTCACCATCTGTCAGGTTTGGAAGAAATCTCCAAGAAGGCTGAGCCCTAGTCCTCACCACCGGCCTGTGCAGCTCTCTCTCACCTGTCCGCCTGCTTGAACCCAGGTGAGGACCGGACACAGATGTGTACAGATTTATCAGTAAATGAGAAGACATGACTTGGACATGGGTGCCTGCCTGCTGGCGCACGGAACATTCTGATGCTCCTCGTTGGTCCATCTACAGGTTCCAGCAACTTCCATGAGGAGAAAGTGGACATTGCCTTATAAATTACCAGCATGCAAACCTATAAATTCCAATACCTCCAAGGTGATCTGGTGCTTTCTGCGCTTGGGAACAGCAGCAAACTGTGCCTTGTTCTGTGAGCACTTGGAGAGTGGCTGCTGGTCTTCCTGAACGTGGCCCCAGAAGACACAGCGGCCTGGGAGGGAAACCGAGCTAGCACACCCATCACAGTGTGCAGAGAGCTCTGGGGAGTCTCAGCACGGCTTGCCCTCATCCGTGCAGGTGGTGGGGCAGGGATCCCTTCCACCCTTCCAGGTTCCCCTCGGGGACCCACCCTAAAGACTCTGGGCCCTGCTGCTTTGTCATGGAGATATTTTAGATATTAGTGAAATGCTATTTTGCTGCTCTTGTCAAAGTCAGGAGAGCCTTTTTCTTTCCTTCTTTCTTTCTTTCTTTCTTTCTTTTTATTTATATATAGAGAGAGATCACAAGTAGGCAGAGAGGCAGGCATGGGTTTGGGGGGGACACAGGCTCCCCGCTGAGCAGAGAGCCCTATGTGGGGTTCAATCCCAGGACCCTGAGATCATGACCTGAGCCGAAGACAGAGGCTTAACCCACTGAGCCATCCAGGCACCCCCGGAGAGCCTTTTCTTGTTGCCAAATTTATGTCCATTCCTCAGCTCTCACCTCATTCATCAGTCTCCCACCCACACCTCCAGCCTTGGTTACTTCCACCTCCCCTACCGCTCAGCTCTGGGCTCCCAGGTCCTGGTCTCTCACGGGTCTGCTCCTGTATCCCAGGTCCTGCTCTGTGCTCAGGACCTTCTCCATACAGCTGGCTCTCGGGGTCTACGTGGAACCTCTTCCCTTCTCTGCCTATGTTCATCTCCCAGGTGATTTCTGCGTGTAGTGCTGCAGCTTCACATACCATTTCTGTACTAACTCCCAAGTATAGAACGCCAGCCCTGCCCTCTCTTACCCTCTATACCTGTGGATCTTATGGCCCTCATCATTGCCACCAATGTTCCCAACAGAGAGCTTGAAATGACTGTGCTCAAATACTTGATTTGTCACAGCTCTCCTGCGACATTCCCCAACTCAAGAAATAGGGATTATTCTTCCAAACGGTTAAGACAAAAGACTTGGCTTCTGGTTAGGTTCAACCAACGCATCACTAGCATGAAATGCAGAAGGAAGAGAGCCAGGTCAGAGCTCCATAGCTCTGGCCCCTGTTCCCTCTCATTGGCTCTTGCAATGGATATGTGACTATCGCCACCATTGGGCAAACTTCCTTCCATGGCTACAGCTTTTACTGGTTCCTGGAAATACTGTTCTTTTCTTTTACTTACTTGGCCCTAAAGATGTAAATGTCCCAATGCTGTTTCCAGTCTCAAGAGCTCTGTCATTGCTGCTGGGCTCCGTCACCCTTCACACAGCTCTGCAAATAATCCCTCCGCTAGCCGTCTTTAAACACTCTCAGGCTCCCCTCTCTACCCTTCTGGGGCCCTGTCTGACACACCCTCCTTAAAATACCACTTCCTTTGATATCTGCCTGCCTTTGCCTTGTTTTTCCTTCAAACAGTTTGCAGTGGCCCCTCATATAGTTACCGCTTCCTTAATTTGTGTCTGTCTAGTTCACTGAACTTGTGAACCCCATGAGAGTGGGGACCTGGTCTCTCGTTTTCATCTGCGTTTTCAGCACATAGAATGGAGCCTTAACACAGTAGATACTCAGTACATATTTTTTGGGACACTGAACATTCCAATGAATAAATAAACCCAGTTCCTATGGGTGTCCCTAATCATAAAAGGCAAATTTTAGGCACTGCTCATCCTCCTCAGGTTACGGTTTGTTGGATACGGTTACGGCACAGTGTATCTAATTCATCCACACATTCATTCATCCATCCTGTGAAGGTTTGCTGAGTCCCAGCCCCTCCCCCTTAGAGCCCTGTGCTGAGACCTCAAGGGAGTGACGGTGGGGCGCTGTCCATGGTTCTGAAACATGCTTCCTTATTAGACCTGAGATCTGTCTTAGAAGCAGACCCCTGTACCCCCTGCTGGTTTTTACCCACTGCTGGTTTTACCCCCTGCTGGTTTTACACAGTGTTACCATTCTCCTTCCACTCCTATTTGCTAACCATGAGCAAACATCTGTCCAACTCAAAAACTGGGCCTTTCCCACAGGCACTGCTGCCTCCTGGGGACATATCAGACGTGAGGTCATAATCCTGGATCCTGAAGTGGGGAACACACCCACACTCCTCCCACATTCCCCTCCCCTCACGGCTGCTCTGTGCACCCACTCACAGTGCATCAAATGTCCCCACTGTGTAACTGGTACACCAGCCTCCACTAGCTTCTGGCTCCGCAAACACAGCTAGAACACGGGTAATCCGTTGAGTACGGTGGAGGAGCTCCCGTGCACCCTGGCCTCGTTCATGTTGGAGTTGTGGCGCTAATTAAATCAATTGCCCAGATGGCTTGGCAAATTGCTCAAGCCTGCACAGAAAGGAATCTCGTGTCATTATTTGGAGCAATGATTTTTTTATGAACAAAATAATTAGAAAAAGATATGTTAAGTGGAATAATCCATTAGCAAAAATTATACCTTTGTCTTTTTTTTTTGTTCTAAGTGTGAAATGCTGAGGCCCATAATGCCACTCTCAGACATCCTGAGTGCTCATGAAAAAGTCACAGAAAAATGCGGCTTGGTGTCAGGATTCGTACTTATCACCATCATTTAAGTAACAGGATGTTCAATTTTCTACTGTCAAGGAGGATACAAGGCTTAGGGAGCATATTCGGGAGAATAAAGTTCTAGTGTCAGGCCACACACTAACTCACCCCATGGTCCCAGCTAAGCTGCCAGAGACCCACCTCAGCTTCAGGGAGTAAAAGGAGCCACAGAATTTTGGACAGAGGCACGTACTCCAGGAATGTTAGCCATTTGCTGCACGTGTTATCTGAGACACATGGGGATGTGCAGTGATTAGGAAATGAGCTAAGCCCTGATGTCCTGGGTCTTGTCGGGGGTGGTGAAATGGCAGCGGAGGGTTTTGGCCAAGCAGGAGCAATAGGACTGGGAGTCAGCTATAGGTGAACAGGAGCCAGGGTCAAAGCAAAGCCCAGAAAGCATGTCTTCAGATACCCCAAGAATCTGATGTCCTAGACTCCCCAGAAGCTCACAGCATGGCAGTGACCTCACTCACAGGAAGAGAGCGGGGTTGGGCTAGCTGCATTCACACACAAGCACAGAGGGAAGTTCCAGAGGGATGTGCAAGCATCCTGGAAATTATCCAGGACTTTGAGACGTAGAGAGTGCAGCTGGGTGGGATGGGTGTGGAGGCACCATTTAATGAGCAAACCTCAGAGCCGCGATGATCTGACTTTTCAGGGAAGGGGCACCTGTTTACTCATTGCACGGATCCATGGGTTCTGTTCTGCGATAACCCTGCCAGTATGGGCTAATTTACTTCTTTTCTGGTATTCCCACCCCCACCAGACTCTGAACCTCCAGCATCTTCCCTGCAGGGACACCCCTCCTCCAGTGACCCTGCTAGCCTTCATGCTCCTGCCGGCACCGCCCGCACAGGTCACCACCAATCACTGTAACCCCTCCATAATTTCGGGATCAAGCATCAACCTGACCAATGTCTTTAGCTCATCCCTGCATTCCCCCAGTCCCAACATCCCCCGCCTCGCTGCCATCTGCAGCCCACTGATGTTGCCACAGCTTGGTTATCTCCCATCCGAGCATTCGCACTCCGCCTCCTACTCAGTGTAAAGCCCTCTGTTAAGTTTAACACTCACTGTGTGGCATACGCCCAGCTCCCTTGTCCCTCCACCTTTGCTGGGCTGTTCGGGTAAATTACAACCAGGGTAAGTTCAGCTCTCTGTCTGCTCTATGTCAGCTGCCTCCATCACTGAGTGTAACTCTACAAACACGGGTCCACACTGACTGGCTCTGACTGCAAGCTCACTGCCATCAAGACCACCCCAATGCTGTCCAGAAGTCCCAGTGTTCTCCCCATGGCATCATATTCTCATGCACACTCTACACTGCCCTCAAAACTCAGTCCACCTCCTGAAATGTCCAACACCTCCTGTGCTGTGAGTACACCCAGCTGACCTTGCCTCCTATTTCATCAAGAAAGGAGAAACAATAGGGATTGAATTCCCACTGCCTCCCACTATCACATCCATCCTCCATCTGCGTTTGTGCCCGCACACCTTACCCAGCCTCCAGTTGCAAAGCCCAGGTCCTTCTCTCAGGCATGAGGTCCTACTTGCCCCAGCACAAGACACTTGCCTCTCCTCTCAGCACTGACCAAACTTCCCCTCACCCCTGGGTCTTTCCACCAGCACAGCAACAGGGTGTCAGTTCTGTAGTCGTAAACAACGGCTAAACTTCTCTCTTCTCTCCTGCAGCGGCTATTCCATCCCCCTCCCTCCCTTCACAGCACAGTTCCAAAAATGCCGTCTATCCTCAGTGCCTCTAATTTCTTCCAAACTTAATACAAGAAGGCTTTGGTTCTCACCACCCTGTTGATGCTGCGTGCACCAGGATGAAGCAGGGGAAGTGAAAGGGACAAGAGCAGCAGGTGCCCCCAGTCTCCGCGCGTGCTACCCATCCCCCCAGGTCTTAAACTCCAAGCCATGGGGTCACACTCGCTTCCCTCCTCTAGTCATCAACACCTCATGCCAGTCCTGCCCAGCCTGCGGTAAATCCTGAATCCCTGTCCTCTCCTCCATCGCTAGACCCACACCTTCCTCCCCATCTCTCAACTTGCCTTCTCCTGTCCCCTCATTCCACACAGCCACAGCCAGTTCAAAAAATCTGAACACGAAACATGCATTCAAACACCACAATGCCTTCCCATCCCATCCAGAGTGAACTCCATCTCCCCACCATGCCGACTTCTGCCTGCTTCTGAAGCTCCTCCCCAGACTTGCACACAAGGCATGGTGTTCCAGCCTTGAGATCATAAGCGGTCTCTCCTTCCCCAAAACAAGTCAAATTCATCCCCACCCCAATTCCTTCAGCTCTGTGAGTTCCTACTCAAAATGCCCTTCAGTCACTTTGTGCCATCTCATCATTCATGTCTTGGTTTAAAGGTTCCCTCTTTATGAGATTTCCTTGACTGCCCATCCACGGGGGCCCATTACCCATCAGTAACTTCCACATCCATTTTGTCTTCTCCCTAGAGTTTGTTCCCATCAGTAATATCTTACTTATTTCTCCTGCTTTCTTGTCTATCTTTAGAGGAACATGAGTTACACAAGGGCAGGTACGTGGGGTCTGCACGGATACGCAGCCCTAACACGTATGACAGCTCCCAGGACCGCCGATACTCACTCGGATTCATAGCGGAGTCAGTCATTCCACGTGCCTCTTCAGGGTCATTCCTGCGCGAAGTCATTCCCGCAGACCCACTCAGCTCTCACAGCCGTCTCGCAAGGTGACGCCGCATTACTGCAGCTTGACACATTTGAAAACTGACTGCAGGAAGAAGGGTATTTTGTCCATAGACACGGGGCCCGTCTGTGGCAAAGCAGAGCGGGAGCCTAGATTTTACCCGCCCCACCACCCAGGCTGCTTTCACAAACATCACTTGAGAACTAACAGGGAAGGCACCGGAGAATCTGGCATGACTTTGACTTCTCTGTCCTCCCCAGAGCAGGGAAATCTGGGGTCAGTGAAATGGCCTAAACCCCAAAAGAAATTAATGGAACGAAACGTATCATGGGAAGATCATTTCAATTTTTTTCCAAATGGTTTTAAGCACAGCTCCTAAGTCTCGTAATATACTGGTCAAACAGAGGCCAGTTACATTTTTTAAATATTTTATTTATTTATTTGACAGAGAGAGAGATCACAAGTAGGCAGAGAGGCAGGCAGAGAGAGAGGAGGAAGCAGGCTCCCCGCCAAGCAGAGAGCTCGATGCAGAGCTCGATCCGAGGGCTCTAAGATCATGACCCGAGCTGAAGGCAGAAGCTTAACCCACCGACCCACTCAGGTGCCCCGAGGTCAATTATATTTTAATCTAACAAGTGCTATTCTCTCTTTTAAAATTCATGTTTTTAAAACACTTTTCAAACTTCTTTTTTAATGTCATTTGGTATCATGAAGGGGGAGAGCAGCACATTAATGTCACAGTCTTCATCATGACCTAGAGAAACAGTGGCGTTGAGCGCTAAGCCCTATCTGTGGCTACCGTGTAATTACTTCCCCAGGAATATACGTGTTGACGGCTGTGAAGTATACTCTGTTTTGTCACACTGATCAAATATGCCTTGCAGACCACAATGGCGGCTCAATATTTTAATCCAGCTTGCAAAGCATTGTATACGTTACTTCATTAAAAGCCTGCTGTCAGGTAACGGGATGGTATCCAAGGACCTCAGCCTGTGCACATAGCATCTGCGCGGCCCCATCTCTCCTGCTCAGTGCTCAGTGAAGGACGCCTGTGTTTCCCAGGGAGATGAACAGTGTCCACTGCACAGGTGGGCAGACCAGGTCAAGGCTGACAGAAGCCTCCTCACGCGGTCCTCTGTCCTGATGGCACGTCCGGGGCTGCCGCACAGTCCCCTGAAAACAAGCACACGGGTCCCCATCTCCCCAGATGGAGGTGTTAAGGCCACAAGACAGCGTGAGAATGGATTTGGCCCCGGAGCTCACGCTCCAAGAAAGGGACGGCAAGGCCTACCCAAGACAAATGTTTCATCCCAGGTACTAAGTGTGGGGGGACAGGCGCGCTAATGGGAGCGCTGACAGGTTCTTCCATCCTAAATGGATGATGCTCTCTTTCCGGTCGTCGCCCGCGCCCGCCCTTTCCTTGTGGGTCTCTCTCCTGCCCCGTGGGGATGCGTTAGGTTCAGTGCAGTAAAGATGACAGTCAGTAGTTTCGAAAAGACAAATCAACACAAATTCCCTTGTAACCAGTTTTTATTTTTCCTATCAGAGAAAGCCAAGATAAGCCAGTCCTGCGGAAGGAGCATTGCACTCAGGGTGTCATATGATGGCAAGAGCTTAGAGATATTTTCCAGCTGTAACTATAAAGGAAATTGCCCTCCTATCTTCCCCTTTTTCCTTGACACATCTCTACGAGAACATGAAACTCTCTCCTAAGGCATAGACACCCCAACAGCTAGAAGCTTGTGGTTTCGGTTCCTAATTACTAAATTAATTACCCTGAATACAGCCACTTGCTTCCTCCAGATGATGCTGTTCAAACCAGGCTGCAGCACGCGGACGCTTGGCCCCTGGATCGCTGCCCTCGTCGTCTCGTAGAGCTCCTGGGCTGTTGAATTAGGTGAGCTATTTACTACGAGCACCACTTGTTTCATTTATCCGACAATGAGTTCTTCCCTTTCCTGTAGTCAAACTTGGACATTTTTGGTTCAGTTTCCAGCTGCGGTGAATCTTCCCAGCCCCACAGCAGCGCTTTCAGACTTGAGTCATTACTTCACGCTTCCCTCAGCTCCACAGTCCTGCGCGGGGCGGACACTTCTGACTTCCTCCGTCAGGCTTCCCACCGGGGACCCCGAACACGGTCCTTGGGACTGCTGGTGACAGACAGGGCCCAGGCCCAGGAAGCGGGTCCTGGGGTGTATTCCCAGGGCACAGAACTTCGGGTAATGTGTGAGCTGCTTCTTGACTCCCTGTGGAGAGACCAGAGCTGCCCGAGGGGACACGATGCTCCCCAGAGAGGCCCAGACGCAGGTGCAAACATCAGGACATGAGGCAGCGTTTCCCCATGTGTACAGCTCCCGTGCGGGTCACCTCAATGATAAAGCATCTCTAGAGAAATGCGCTGGGAACGAAGTAAGGTGGTAGGGTTAGGACGCAAGAAGGCACCACTCCAAGTCCGGCGATGAAGCTTCTATGGGCTCAGGCAGGTCGCCTGCTCTGTCCCAGCTGACCCAAAGGGCGTCATTCCCAGCCCTGCCTTTCAGAGGATGCAGGACGGTCTCTGGGGGAGGGAAGGAGAGGCACGGGCCTCTTGCTCCCCCGTTCCAGAAGTGGTAGCCCAGGAAGACCTTCCCAGCAGGAATGCTCATGCCCCATCTTCCGCTGTGGCCGACCAGGCAGCCTCTCCCCGCGGCCCGGATGGGAGCGCCATCTGGAGGGCGGATTCCACGCTTCCAGAAAAGCGTCAGCTCCCACTGCCTTGCCCATTGGCCTGAGCCCAAGCAAACAGGCCCCGGGGACAGTTCCCCATCGCGTGGGCCAGCACAAGCCTCACAGGAGTGTCTCACTGGCCGAGGGCCTGGCAGGACACCAGTGACCCAAGGCATTCCTGGTACTTGCCGCACCACTTACACCAAAGACATGGAGAGCTTCCACGGAGAGCTTCGGGAAGAATGCTAGGTCTGCTGCTCCTTGAATTTCTTACATTTTCCCCAGGCAGCGGAAACGGATGCGTCCACAGGCCCGCTCCGTGCGCCTCCATGAGAAGTGCTTGCAGATAGCAAAAGGGAACACTCTGTGACAACAGGCAAGTGAAAATGGGCCCCCAGCTTGGACTGCCCATCTGAGGCCACAGCCCTCATGCCGTGGGCCCACTGCCCTATCCCTGAGCCCACGGCTGAAGTGGGACTTTGGCCCCCATTTAATTCCAGAAGCCATTCCTCTAGTGAGCCGTTTGTCATCACAGAAGCCCTCCTTCCCTCGTGACAGCGGGGTCTGCCACCCACACCCCATCTGCCTGGCCCTGCCAACAGCTCAGGGCACCGCAGACACCCCTCTTCCTCCTTTCCCCCGGGGTCTGACCTTGAATAAGCTTTAGAATCCAAAGAATGGCCCTACAGCCTTCCCATGGGTGCGTATGCAAACTTTCCCCCTACAGAGTGGAGTGAGGGCATTTCCCCGAGCCCCTGGAGGAACGGACCACCAAGTCCTGTAAGGTGTCCCGGGCAGGAGGCCTGGCTGCCCTGGGAGCCTGACCCCCCTCTCCTGTTGGTTAAAATCTCAGGGCAGGAACCATTTCTGTGTTTACTCTCCCCCATGGCTGTGCGACGTGCTAAGAGGTGCTCGGCTGCCCAAGTCGATAACCTGGTTCAGAGCTGTCCTGGCCCAGAAGAAGGCTGCTCTATCCCCAGGATAAGCCCTGCAGATTGCAGGCTGCTGTCCACATGCTGTCCACACCTCACAGAACTGCTGTCCACATGCTGTCCACACCTCGCTTTGTTTGTGGCAAACCTCTGGGCCTTTCTGATGCCCCATCTGCTCTGTTTCCTCAATGGCACCTGGACTCCAGGACGTTCACTCATGCTGGTGACCGCAAGAGGTGTGCTAAGGTCCGGCCACCAACAACACTTAGAGTCCGGTGGAGTCCCACTTACTAAGCACCTACTGTGTGCCCTCCAGAGGTCACTCAGATTTCTCCTTCAGGACACTCCCAGCCTCGCAGATGTGGGACTGCAGGGGCCCAGGGAAGCCAGGGGGAGCAGACAGAAAGACAGCATCCCTGGCACCACAGGCCAGCAGAGCCCACACCCCCTGGGAGCTCAGAGGGGTGAAGAAAATCTCCAGCTGGCTCGGTCCCCTCAGGCTGCTGTAAGAAAACCACCACGGGATAGATGACCTGCAGGCAACACACACGGGCTTCTCACCATTCTGGAGGCTGCGAGCCCGAGATCATGGCACAGGGAGACTGGGGGTCTGAGAAGAACCCTCTGCCTGGCCGTCCCTTCCTGCATCCCCCTGTGGAGGCAAGGGTGGAGAGGGCTCTCCAAGTATCTTTTCTCAAAGCCCTGATCCCCATCACAGGCCACCACCCTCATCACATAACCTTCCCAGGGACCCCGCTTCCTAACACCATCACCTCGGGGGGAACATCTCAATGTGTGAATTTGTGGGGACACACAGGGGGGCCGGACCTGATCCCAGTGTGCCTTGCCAGGCCCTCGTCCCCAGCTGTGTAAAAGGCCCCTCCGTGCCACAGGGCTCTCCCACACACACACCTTCGCACACCTGGGCCCCGGGAACTCCCCCAGAGCCCCTGCTGCAGTCCCCAGGGCGGATCCCGGCCTTCTCTTCCTGTGCCTGAAACCAGGGTCTCTGCAGCTCGGGGACAGCGGAGACAGAGTTGAAGCGGATTCCTCTGCTTACACCGTTCCTGAGTGGCTTTGTGGACTGCCGCCGTGTCCTCTCGGGTCCCCGGAAGGGGGGAGCACTGGCTGTTACCTCCACTTTGCAGCTGAGGAGCTGGGTCTTAGAGCTCTGGGTCTCGTTTTTCCACAGTTGCACCGTTGCTGAGCCACTGAGTGGAGGTTTGAACCCAGGCCTACGTGATCGGCCCTCAGCACCCGGCCTTGCCACGGAGACCAGAGCGGACTCGTGGTGGCCCCACGTTGTTGAAGCCAAACACCTCAGGAAACGGCCTTCACAGCTGGGCGCTCTGCACACGCGGAACCAGAAAGACACAATTGTTCCCGCGTTCGTGAGCACAACGAACCATGAGCCCGATGGCAGACGCCAGGCATCTTCACTCCACGCTCGGTTTCGGAGGGAAGCCCTGCCCGGGGTCCGTCCCGTGGACTCCCACTTGCTTGGCAGAAGAGCGGCCACTCGGGCCATCATCCCGGCGGGAGAACGGATGCGCTCTCCTGGCGACGCCCCTTTCCGTGCGCAACAGGTCCTGGGAACAAAGGGCTCCTGGAAAGACCTGTGTCCCTTAAATTCCCCAAACGCACACCTGTGCCTCTTCTAGTCGAGAGCCTGATGAAATGGCGGAGGCGAGCTTAGCTACCCTACCTGCCCGCAAGTCGATATAAAAATGAGCCGTGTTTGTAATCCCGCTCTGCCCGACTCCGTTTTAATTGAAAATTATGTCCAAGATCCCTGCCAAGCCGGACTATGTCTGTCTCCTTCCTTTCGGGGCGTGTGGATTTATGCAGCTGCTCAGATGGAAAGCTCCGCCACTTCCCATAAATATGCACAGGCTCCTGTTTGTTTGTACGATAAATAGTACCGAGATCATAAGGAAATTAGAACGGAACTGGAAGACGGCTGTCCCCTGCTGGTCCAGCCCACATGAATCACGTCCTCGGGAACGCGACCCCAGCGCTGCGGACCCATGGCTGCAGACAGCGGAGGGAAGTCTCCACTAATGGATTTATAGTTTATCAGTGAGACTCGGGGAAGTGGAGATGGATGGTTCTCTCCCATTCAGGATTCATCTGCGAACAATCGACTTCGGTTCAGCGTTGTGGTCTATTTGTTTGGGTAAGCCGGAGCACTGGCTATAATTCACTTCAATTTTAAGGAGGAGCAGGTTACTTAGAAAAACGTGGGAGCTACAGTCCTGTGCGTTGAGTCACTGGGAGGGATGCGTAGAAGCATTTTTAAGGTAAAAAGGTCAATCTTATTCCCTAATTACCCCGCTTCTCCCTTCAGGACAAGGACATGGCTCTTAGGGGAGAGATCTGGGTGAAATCAGATTTAGAGCATAAGTTAAAATGGCTTGAAAGTAGAAACACAGCTTGGGGATTCTTTTCAAATTGGGCCATAAAATGGCCAGTGCTCTGCAGCCCTGGCCTGAGCGGCTGTGACCCTGACCGTGCCATCAGCGGGAGGCCACAGCAGTCCCACCACACCAGCCCATAGGAGCAGAGAGGCTGCCCTGCTCCTGCCCCACTCCCACGCCCTCCCAGGGTCTACAAGCAGCGCAGCCAAAAGCAGACACTCAGGGGATACTGGTCCAATCAGGAAAGGCAACATCCCCACCAGGGGCTCCATCCGAGTGGTCTCATGGCCCACACACGGGAACAGCACACCGCACTCCGAGGCTCCCCAGGTCCATGTCCCACTTGGGCTCGAAAGTAGGTCATTTGAATCCTCGGTCAGTAGACCCAAGAGAGTCCGGGGCTGTATCCCAGGGCCTTTGGGGATCACGCCAGACTCCAACAGAGAACCCCAAGGACAGCCCTCCTTAGGGCAGAGCACTCAGGCGGTACGGGCTGAGTGTGGGGTCAGTCTGAAGGCCCCGAGGGCCCATAACCCCCAGCTAGGCCCCCCCAGATACGACTCCCGTGGGAACATCTGCTCCACCAACATCTGTCAGCCGGGCTTGTCTGAGGGGCTGCAGGGGCCACGTCACCTGAAACGTAGACAAGCCCACCTGGTGTGCCTCAGGCCAAGGAGCTGGACGGTCTTCACATGCCGGAGGCTGGGGGCTGAAAAGGGTTGGGCCGAGAGCATCAGCAGGAGAGAGAAAAAGCCAGTGCATGGGATCAAGTTCCAGCGGCCCTTCGAGTGGCCACTTGGAAGACGTGGCTGCCAGGAGCAGCATTCTGCGTGAGAGGAAGGGGGCTCACGGCATGGTGTGCAGCATGGCGGGGATGCTCGGCTCATGGAGGCCGGCGCTGGCTCCTAGAGCCTGACAGACCCCACTGTGTTCCTCCTGGGCCCGCCCTGCTCTCCGGGCGAGTTTGCTGGGCTCGGGGGAAAGCAGTCAGACAGACACGCCACGACCACACGCGCACCTTTCCCACAGGGACGCGCATGGCCAGCTGCTGGGACACGTCCGTGAACGGCGGTACAACACGCTTGTTCCACTCGACCTCCTTCTCCGAGCGAGTCCCGCGGACTTCGTAACCACCGCTGTCTTAAGTAGCAACGATCACAATCGCCGTGCCGTGGGAGAGACGTCGTGGCACGTATGTTCGTTACTCTGACAGACAAACTGTTCAGGCAGTTCTAAGCCCCTTAGCAGATTGCCGAGAAAATTAACGACGTGCAGCACCCCGCCAGCGCCCTGCCGGAGCTCCCCAGCAGAGGCCCGCGGTCTCTCTCCCGGCCCAGCCTGCGCCTAGGTCTGGTCGGCTGGGACGGAAGAATGCCCCGGTCACTTTCCACGAGGTCACAACCACTTCGGTTTGGCACGGAGCCATCCTCACCAGACAGGCTGTGAACACAGGAGGAGCTGGGTGCGGGGGTCCCGACGTGGCAGCATCGGAGTGATCAGCACAGCCCCCTCCCCCGCTGCCGGAACGTCCCCCCCAACCTGTCCCCAGCAGAGAGGAGGACCCCCGCAGCAACCCCAGGAGCAGAAGGACCTGATCTCCTGGGCCCCAGGTTCCCAGTGGGAGAGCCACCAAGGCTGAGACCAGCTTCACTCCGCTCTGGAGAAGCACCCCGCCCACCCCCAGACAGGCTTTCCACAAGGATGGCCAGAGAGTAAGGACGGTCCCAGATGCAGGAGCCCATCTGGGGCTGTGCGGGCTTCCCCGGGCTGCCTGCTGGCTGCGCGAGGCCCTCTGTACCGTTCCCAAAGACGATCGGCTGCTGCGATCGTGGGTGACCCTCCATGATCCTGGGGAACCCCCTGCCCCAGTATGACCCATGGAGGCGATTTCGTCAGCGTGCAGTGGAGTGGCAACCCATGTCCTCGTCCGGGAAAGAAACCACCCAGTGTCTTCTCACCGGGTCCTTTCCTGGATCCTGACGCAGAGCAGCGGCTGATGTCCCTGTTCCACGTAACGAGAATCTGCAGTCCAAAGGGGCTTAAACACAGTCACACTCACAGCCGCACACACTCACACACTCTTGCACTCACACTCACACCCTCTGTTGCACTCACACACACTCACAGTCACACACTCACTGTTGCACTCTCACACACTCACACACCCTTGCACTCGTGCTCACTCACACTCACACACACTCACACACTGTTACACTTGCACACTGCTGCACGCACGCACTCACTCACACACACCCCGAATTGCAGTCGTTAACGAATGGCTGCGACTGGACGCTTAGCCCAAGGCCACTGCTGACAAGGCCGAGGGACGCGCCGGGAGCGCCCAGCCTGTGTCTGTTACTTGTCCATGGCCTTCAGCTTTAAAACAAGACAGTGGCATATTTTGGGGGGGCTGTTCTGTACCCCTTCGCCCTCTGAAGGGAGAGATCAGGTCCCGGGAACACACACGCTCACTCTTCCCCGGTGCAGGCTGAGGACAGAGGTCCTTGGCACGTGCGGTGGCATTAAAATTCTCCGCACAAATGGTGGTGGCGTCGACAACCCTCCTCCCCCCACCTCGCAGCCAGAGGGGCTCTGCGTGGGTGCTGGGCTTCTCCTCACAGCTATATCTGTAGCGGGATTTTGTGGCTGGAACCATTGTGTGTCGAGAGAATATCATTTAAAAAAAAAAAAGAATCTGATCAATTGTGGGGGGACGAGAAGCCACCATGGTGAAGTTAGGTGCCCCAGAGAATAAAGTTTTCAAGTATCTATTTAAAGCCTCATATTTAGCTTCAGATGGTGATTTAGTTGGAAAAAAAAAAAAAACAAACAAACGCACAAAGCCTCACAGGCCTTTCCTGTGAGAAGCTATTGCTGCAGCCGGCAGTCCCGGTCCTGTCTTCAGAGCTGGCACAGCAGGCGCAAGAAGCAGCTAGCGATCGATCACCACCGCTCACGCTCCGCTCACGGAGCAGCAGGTAGTAATGCCCCCGCATTTGTACCTTGTGCTTAAGTAATTGTTTGGATTTTCTTTCCACACATTAGGGTGATGCCAATAGCCCGAGAAGGCGTCTTGCTGGGGTACAGCTCCTCATCGAGCTTCCTGCAACATCGCTGCAAACACACGTTCGGCTCCAGGTTCCAGAGTGAGGCCAGAAGCGACGTGAGCAGAGCTCAAGACATCTGCAGGTTACAGTAACACAGGAAAGCCAAAGTGACACAAGGAAAGAAGAGGTCCCTACTGGCTCGCATGTGATGTGAGTTTCTACCTCATGTTTATGCTCATTCCTGATGTCAACGAAGACACGAGATGTAAATACCCGTGTGTGATCAAATGTGCGAGGAGAAGCAAGATGCTTTCATTTGCACCCATTGCCAGACGGGGCAATGCTCCCCAAATCTGGAACCAAAGAAGGAGCTGCTCTTGGGGCTGGTCAGGGCTGGATGTGTCTGTGTGCCAAGACCCAGCGAGACAGCCTCTCCAACCTCACAGGTCCATCTGGCAGTTGCAGGAATTATCCCATTTTAGGAGGGAGAGACAGAGTCAGAGAGTCTCCATACCTGACCAGAACGCTGCCCGCTCCCTCATGCCTGTGGGATCGAGGTCCACGCTGACCCGACCGGGAGGTCCTCCTTCATCGCAGGTGCTGCCCACTGTCCCAGCACAGGATGGGAATCAGCCTGTTGTATCTTTTGAGCATATTGGAAATTCCTACTTTAGAGAAGTTAAAACATGTGCGTCTATTGCTAGAGCGAGGGCTGCGCTTCGAGGGAAGGAAAGCAGGAATGACGGAGTGCACGCTCTTTGGCCTGAAATTCAAGCTGAATCTAGTCACCAGCCCCCACGGCTCGCACTGCCCTCGGGAGGCTCCCGGCTTCCTCGTGCTCCACGGGCATCATCGGCCATGAAAGGGGGCTCTGCCAACACATCCCAGTGGAAATGCCTTTTTAAGACATTCTTACATTTAGTTTGGCTTTGGTTGATCTTTACTGGAACTTTTTGTTGGTGGGATGAGGTCTGTGATTCACCAAAAAAAAAAAGACACAAATCTTCACCTACCTCCCTTAGAAAGCACATCTCTTCCGTCGCTTCCTTTCTCTCCTCCTCCTCTGTCTCCGCCTCCCTCCTCCCCTCCCTTTGCCCCTCCCCATTGCTCTGTCGCAGGTGAATTTACTGCTCAGGTGAATTTACTGAAGATCCATCATTTCGCTCCTATTTCTATTCACCGATACGCCTATTCTAGGAGGAAAGGCATGTAGGGACCCAGGAGACACATCTAATGTCAAGGGCCCACCAGCATCAGACTGTCTTTGTCTACACGTCCCAAGTCCCAGAGTGTTTGCTGCCATGTCTTATAGGCAGGGAATCTCACTCTGCAGGTGCTATGCACTAACTTTTTTAAAAACAACTTTATTGAGGTATAAGTAACACACCATAAAATTCAAGCATTTTAAGCATACGCTTCAATAATTTTAGAAAATTTACCATGTTGCACAAACATCATCACGATCCTGTTTTAGAACATCTCCATCTCCCCAGCAAGAGCCCTCATGCACGTTACCGCTAATCCCCAGCCCCACCCAGCCCAGCCCCGCCCCAGCCCCAGCCCAGCCCCAGCCCAGCCCAGCCCCAGCCAACCAGTAACATACCTCTGACTCCACAGATATGCTTTTTCTGGACACTTCACATCAGTGAAATCCCGAGTGTGTGGTCCTTCATTGGGTGTGGTGTGACGGTTCACCAGTGTTACAGTGTGTGTAGGAGCAAGTCCGAGCATTCTCTTCCTCTGGTCGCACATCCTCATGTCCCCTCAGGTCCCCTGGCAGCCGAGGGCGTCTGCCCCATAGACATCCGAGCACCCGCCCCTCCAGGACTGGAACTGTCAGGGGGTAAACGGTGGCTTACAGGGGTTACTGCTTTAGAGCCCAACCCCTACGTCTCTGCGGTCCTCAGTGTAACGTGTCCCATCTCCAGCAAGTCCCGCCCCTCCCTGCACACACGCGGCTTGTTCCAGAACATCACCCTGTCCCATAGCTGCCCCAGGCTGAAGACAGGGGCTGGCTCCCCGCTGAGACCACGGCGCTCAGCAATGGCCCCAGCCTCCCCTGCCCTCCGGAGGCCCAACCACCTGCGGGGCTGGGTCTGATGGCCCGTGGTGTCCCGCCCCGGCACCTCAAGCAGAGTCAGGACAAGGGAAGGCAGGCCCAAGGACGGTGTGTCTGTACGTATGCGGGCGTGCACCCTGTGGGCACAGACACACACAGACACGTGTGTCTGTGACAGAGAGGGGCCAAGAGTCAGTGTTGAATAAAACATGGACAATTACTAGAAATAAATCTCAGTCAGTGGCAACAATGGCCCCTTAGAAACTGCTGCGCCCACAGGGGAAGGAGCAGGAAAAGCTAGGGTGAGCCGGCGGCCCAGGGATTCATTCACGGCAATGAGTACCCTGGAGTCAGCTCCCCAGCCACAGCCTGTTTCTAGAAAGCTGACGGCCTCGATGACCAAGGAATGGTGCCTGTGTCCCCAAGGGCAAGGAGGGCAAGGCGCAGTCATGGGGTCATGAGGCCCCACTTGACACCCGTGGGGTAGGAGGACATTAAACACATAGGGAGGCTGAAGGGTCCTGCAGTCTCCTGGTCACCCAGTAGGGCCTCGGCTCCACGGGGCTCCCAGCAGCAGCCAGACAGGCAGGCAGGACTTGCCTCCACTGCCCAGGAGGTTAGGAAGTTTCTGGAACAGCAGGCATGAGCTGTGGAGCCCGTGGGACTGGGGAGAGCATGCGCTGGCTCCTGGGCCCTGGGGACACTCTCCCAGCCTCTACTTCCTCCATCAGGCATTGCCAGAGCCGTGCAGGCTCTGCGGACATTGGGGTTGGTGTTAACAAGGGGTGGTTTTAGGAGGAAAAGCAGGCGTCAGGCCTGGGGGTTTAGAGGGGAGGCAGAGGACAGAATAAAGAGATTCTGAGGGTCCAGGGCATGAAGTATGGGTGACATCCCAGAATCCTGCCCGGGGAGAGATGACCAGAGGTGGCCAAGGGCCAGTTCAGAAGCCCTGCCGGTGGGCCACGTTCGGACCTGCCACGTGCACGGTCCAGGCTGCCCGCAAGGACGCCTCGTGCAAAACATGGTGCAGAGGGGGGGAAGGGAGGGGCGTCGGCCAGCATTACCTCTGGAGAGGAAGCACCCAGGGCTGGTCACCGAGACGCTGTGCCGTAATGCTGACCACCCCCTTGCTCCCGGGGCTCAGGCGACCGGCTTTCGGGGGGAGCATTGCCCTGCTTGGTGAGGGAGGACTGCGCGGCTGGCCTGCCACTGCGTCTCCAGCTCCGGCACGGCACTCGCTGACAGGGGGTTGGGGGAACGTAAAGCTGTTCTGTTGGAAACAGAAAAAATGGTGTGTGTGTGACCGTCGCAAACGCCATGTCGAACCCCAGGCCGCGTGGAAGGCAGAGTGAGTCTTATGTAAACTACGGAGCACAGTGGATAGCGGGTGTCAGCTCTGCTTGTTAGCGGCGACAAAAGTGCCTCACAAAGGCAAGATATTAACAACAGGGACACAATGTGTGGACGTGGGGCGGGGCCACGGGACTCTGTACTCTCTGCTCAGTTCCTCTGGAAACCAAAAACTCTGCTAAAATAATTCAGTCTTACACATAAAAAATAAATATTTTAAACTCTGCTCCTATTGCCTGCTGGAGGATGCCTCCCTCCAGCCTGAGCGCCAGGGACCAGAAAGAAGGAACAGGTATGGGAACTTCCCACACGTTCTGAGCGCCCCTTCCAGATTTGCAGGAACGCTGAAATTGTCTCATTCTGTTTCCTTGTGGCCACAGGTGGGTGGGTTACTTGGGAACCAAAACAGAAATACCCATGCAGAGCTCAGACTGTAACTGCTCTGGGGTTCGGTACGCAGGTGTGGGGGGTACATCTTCTAATTGGTCTGACCCTGATGGCAAGTCAGGTGCTACCTGAGAAGAAATTATTTCTTAGGGCACACTACATGTCTTTTCTAGAACACTAAGGCACAGACTCCTGAAGCTTTCCGACATTACCATGCTGGCTACAAATAGGGTTGATTATACCATTAGAGGGCATCCCTGCCGATTCAATCACTATCACCTTGTGGGTAGAGCCTACGATTAACCTCCATAAACACAACAGAAGATACTGAGACTGCTACTGAGAGAAGGCGCACATGCCTGGTCGCCGGGGGAGTTGCTGAGTGGCACAGGCGGCCATCCCATCCCATCCCATCCCTTCCTTAACCCAACCCCATCCCACCCCATCCTTAACCCTTCATATCTCTTCATCCCATCCCATCCCCCTTCTTTCCCCGTCCTATCACCATCCCACCTGATTCTGCTGCCCACCCCTTCTCATCTCATCCCCATCCATTTCCTTCCCACCTCCAGCCCATCCCCATCCCTTCCCTTCCCCTTCTCAAACCGTCCCTAACACTTCCCATCTCATCCTATCCTGCCCCATCCCCATCCCTTTCCCTTCTCATCTCCGTCCCCTCCCCATCCTCATTCCATCCCATCCCATGCACATCCCTTCCTGTCCCATCCAATCTCATCTCATCCCCCTCCCATCCCCACCCATCCCTATCCTTTCCTTCCCATCCAGACCCCATCCCCATCCCTTCCCAACCCTTGCTATCCCATCTTCATCCCATTTCCATCCCTTTCCATCCTCTCCCTGTCCCCTTCCCAACCCATCCCCATCTTTTCCCTTCTCATCCTATCCTACCCCATCCCCATCTCCATCTCCATCCCCTTCCCATCCCCGTCCTCATCCTCAGGGGCTCCTTGCTTTCTCTTTGTGCTGTGATGGAGGATAACTGCATGAGGAAAGCTACCATTTCCAGCTCCCTTGTGTGTGGAACCTGGCTTCGTCGTCCAATGTCTCAGGAGTGGTTCCCGGCATTATGTCCATAAGACAAGGAAACATGGCTTGGATAGTCTCAGTCAGCTGCCCAAGGCTTCAGAGAATAGGAGTCAAGATGGACATGGACTCACCCTGTCTCACTCAGAGCCGAGTCTCTTTCCTGCTTCCTGCATCCCTGGATACCTTATTGCCAGATTCTGCCACCCGCATTGGCTCCGGAGGCCCTGGGCGCTGTGTCTCGTCCTCCTACGTACACTTAAGAAAGGAGGCTGCGGGGCATGACCTGCCTTTCCTTAGGCCTGGGGGCTCCAGAGGAAAAGAAATGAAAGGGGTGGGCAGCTTGCCCTGACAGTCCCCAGACCAGCCACACCCCTGCTCCCTCTGCTCTGCCCGGCTGCACCCAGAACAGCAGCCAAGTGACCCTCAAGGACTCTGCTCTTCCAAATTGCTCCAAGAGCGGACTTGAGTCCAGATCTCACTTCTACTTCTTGCTGATTGAGGCTGTGACCCCTTTATCCACGGTCTGTCCTCGGGAAATCCCTCACCCCGAAGGCTCTTTTCCTGGCTCTGTTGTGTTCACACGCCCTGAAGGGCCCCACGAGAGGCCCCCTGAGATGGCAACACACCTCGCTGTCCCGTTCCTGCTCAGTACTCCAGACGAGGCGCCCCGAGTGGAAGGCCCCTGTTCCCAAACCCTTGGTGGCTCACTGCCAGACTCCTTTCCCTCCCCTAACTGGCTGGAGAGAAGAGGATCACCATGGCAACCTTGGAAACTGTGTATGATGCAGGAGGTGGGCCTTGTCAGCCCGGTCCCAGAGCTAAGCAGGGCCCGGTGCAGCCCAGGCGGCCAGGTGTCTGCCCACAGCCCCGAGCCGAGTCAGAAGCCAACGGCCGAGGAGCTTGAGACGCGCCAAGCCTGAGAGGCAATTTGTTCTGGGTCTTGCCTGCCCTCCGTGACAGATAGATCCGTGGTGTTTCTGGAAAGAAGCCATGAATTCATGCCAAGGGGACAGAACAGAGCCTACGACACAGGCCTTGTCCGCCATTATTCTCACCAACAGCCCCCCGATCCCGTCTGCCAACTATACCCTCCAGCCTACTCTCCCTGCCACAATATTTATGGCCATATTTCCGCTTAGGCTCACTGGGGAGAGTGACAGGTCTAGCTGGACTGAGAAGGTCCATGCATGGGACAGCTTGGAGCAAGAGAGATCCACGTTTCCCTGAAGGAAGTACCCGCAGTGCTCTCCAGGGATGAGAGAGGCTGGGGTAGGGAGGTTTCTGGCTTAAGGATACCCGTGCCTCAGCTCTGGACCAAAAGGGTACCGGGTCCCTAGAGGCCCTGGAAAGGGGCCACCAGGTCACAGATGCCCACTTCCCTGCCCAAGCCTGGCCCCAAAGCACAAGAACTGTGGGGCCATGCTGGCCCGGGCCAGGACCGCACCCACCATGTATGGGGTGTGATTCAGGAGGGACAGTTTCCCCAGTGCTCCAGGTTGCCCAAGACTCATGGAAACAGCGTTGCTCTTCAAGAAAAGAAGCTGTTTTCTCTGAACACCTGAACTACCCGATGGTCTGGCAGAACAAGGAGCTCGAGGCGACGGGTCCTGACCCAGAAGTCACGGGCACCGTACCTGCGCAGGGGAGAGCGTGACACCACAGGCACCACTGGTGTCTGCTGTGGGGCAGCCCCCACCTCTAAGGAGACCAGGGGAGAAAGGAGAGGAAAGAGGAAAGAGGTAAGGAAAGAAGGACAGAGGGAGAGAGGGACAGAGCTGGGGACAACGAGGACGGCCTCGTAGAACGGCCCCACTCGGGGCTCAGGGCCAGGGCCTTCCCCTCCGCCTCGGCTCTGCCTTTCGGGACCATCACAACAGCCGGTGAGTCTTCTGAGCCTCTGTGTAAGAGGAATCAGGGACACGGCGAGGTGGTGGATGCCCAAGGCCTGGGGTCCGCGGGTGGTAATTAGCCCAGCCCGTGTCAGTAGCTTCGCGCTGATGAGGAGAAAAGGAACCGTCTTTGTTTTGACATCAAACGTTCATAGTTACCAACCAGGGCCTAAGCAGCCAGCGACCGGAGGCAGAGACGTTGTGAAAAGGTCCCGGTGAATGAGGTGGTTCACACGGCGGGCAAGGGGCACGGAGCAGGCGGACGGCAGCTGGGGTACGTGCCAAGGGCTGCTTTCTATTTGTGCTTTCTCTATCTTGGGAAAAAAGTGTCCTTTTTTAAACACTGCTTACAAATAAAACAAAACAAAACCGCGTGGCATTTTGCAACCTCCGTAGCAGTTACTAACGCTTCCCTCACCCAGACGGAAGGGAGACGTGACTCCCCGCCTCTCATACCAGGACTAGAAGCCAGGCTGGGTCCCGGCCCACTAGCCCCACCTCACCCCTTGTAAAGCACAGGGAATGCCTGGACTGCCCCCCCGGGGGAAGATGGGGGACAGGGGCAGGGTAGAGGCGTGGGGGGTGGTGCCAGGCGGGCTGGGCCGACCTCTGACTTTGATTCTGCTCCAGCCAGACGGCTGCTGGGGCCCAGAGGATGCTCCACGCCACGCTGCTCGGCAACGCTGCTCGGCCTCCTTCTCCAGCTCCCGAAGTCCTTCTGCCTCTTCCTCCAGTCTCTGGGCCAGCCTGGGAGTGTCCTGGCTCACTGAAACCACGCTTCTTGCTGCCCGTCTGCACGCTCATGGCCGTGGTGTGATCAGGGGAACAGACTCACATCATGACGTGTTTGGACCGCGGAGAGGCCTTCGCGGCCGTCAGGAGGCCGGAGGAGCACATGGCAGGGAAACCCAGCGGAACCCAGCAGAACACCACCGTCCAGGGCCCCGAGTCACCAGGCGCAGCCTTCGCCAGACCCGCCGGGCGCCTCACAGAGCACTGTGAGGAAACTCCAGAAAACTCCCGGGACCATTTGTTGGTCAAGGCCTGTTGCCCACGGTGCACACAGCTGCTTGCAAACGTGGGCAGCCACCGGCAGCCACCCCCTTGGCCACACTGAGCTCTGGGTGGACGGCACTCACGGGTACCACTTGCGGCTGGGTCGCGGGAAGTGCAGCTCCAGACACACGCCCACCCTGCAGGGGAGGACGCCGAAGCCGGGGGGTGGGGGGGGGCTGACCTTGCCACGTGGACGGCAGATAGAGAAGCACTCAGTGGTGTGAGCGCAGAGGAGACTTGAACCTGATACCAGCATCGGAGTCACCTCGCCCGGGAAGAACGGGGGAACACAGAGAGATCACGGCCTCTGAAACCCTCTAGGCTAATTTATCTATTTGTCTCAAAAGTCATTTTTCCCCCAGTAGCTGAATTGTGTCACTATTTCTTCAAAACCTGATTAATATGAGGAGGTTATAATGAAGCAGGCTGGAGGGAGAGGACATACCGAGGAAAAACCCTGTGATCGTTAACAATTGCTGGTCTCTAGAAACACAAAAATACAAGTGGAAAACCTAATGAAAAGTGTACTCTTTATACAAGAGGCGCAGCACTTAAAACTCCGTAAACATTTCGTCAGGGCCTTCATCCAGCCGGAGACGTGACGAGCGGCACGAGGGGAGCCGCGGTCAGTGCGTCTGGCCGCATCTCCGGAGCAAGCGGAGGGGCCTCGGGCACAGACAGATGGGTCCCTGGGACTCCAGCCAGCGCCCTCCACGGGGATGGGCCCGTGCGCAGAGATGGCTCTGCAGAGAAGGACGACTCAAAACAGGGGTGGGCTGGCCAGCTTCTCTATCCTTTCAGCCCTGATTGTCCGCAAGCATCCTGCTTCTGGCCTTTCAAAGACTTCTCCCTTTGTAGTAAAATCAACATGCCGGGAGGCCTGCATTCTTGGCCTTTTCCAGAATCTGCTGGTAAACAGTGCCTGTGTCAGAACAATCTTCGTGCTCAGTGTAGACCAGGATCTCAACAGGGCGCCCTGGAAGTGAGCGTGCATGGGTGCTGCCCTGGTGGGTTCCCAGCCTGGCTGCCACAGCACCTCGGCCTCCATAGCTTGGGTGTCCAGCAACATGCTGGGTGGTGCAGGAAATATCTGGGGTGCAGACGAGCTGCTGCCCCTGCCGTCCAGGGGCTTACAGTTTCCTGTGAATTGGCAAAAACACACAGGAAGGCAGATGAGGACCCTTTCAAACAACAGAGCCCTGAGGGTCCACAGGCAAGGTCCTCAAGGACGCAGACTTGGGATGAGCTACCCAGGTGCCCCTGCGAGGAGGGCTTGCTGCCCAGCGCCTGGGAGTGTGGTCAGCAGACAACCTGCAGGCTCCGAACCCCCAGGCCTGGCTTCAGCCCCGTGACCTGGTCGTGTCCTTAGCCATGGCCATGCCACTGAGAAACGGAGGAGGCAGTATAAAGGCCAAGCCATTCGTGCCCAAAAGTTCACTCTGATGGGGCCTACGGGGTCTATGAAGGGCTCCCAATAAGCATCCCGCACAGTGACTGTTGGAATCACCATCTTTCCGAGAGCCCAACTGGGCTCAGCCCCAACCCCCTCCTCCTGATTGCTGGTGCCCACTGGGCTCTCCTGGTTCCCTGCCTTGACATAAAGCATTGAGCTTCAGGTTAGCTGTCCCCTTGAGGCCATGGTCCTCTGCTGACCCCACTTTGGTCCCTTGAGGCTCTGTCTGCGGTGCTGTGTGGCCCCACACTACTTCTCCTTATTCTCTCTGGACTGTGAGGACCATCTCTGTTACACACACGCCCCCAGCACTGCCATGGCCTCTGTGCTGGGACCCTTTCTGGCTCTCATTCCACTGACCTGTGCCCGTGGCAGGCTCTGCTTCTCCCCTCACCCCCCGGGGTGGGCCTTGGCCCTTCGGACCAGGACTAAAGATCTCTGCTGATGACATTTCATCGTACCCCATTGTACCCCAGACACCAGGGTACTTCGGAGGCAGATTCCTGGATGGAGACATAACTTTGGCATCACCTAGTCTGGCAGGAACATGGTCTGACCCCTGATGTGTTTGTTTGCCAGTAAAACAAAGTCCCAGAGATGCTGACCTCAAGACCACATATTTTTAGACTGGTGGCACCCTAAAACCTGCAGTCCAGACTCCGAGCCCTGTTTCTCCTACAGGAGTCAGTGCGTATCGCATCAGAGGTGTCTGAGCCTCTTAACAATACAGAACATCTATCTGATTGAGGGCAGCATAAGGAATTAGAAGATGCAAGTGAAAACGGCTCCTTAAAAATCATCTCGAGTAGGGGATGAGGCAGCAGCCCAGGGAAACTCACGGGGACACGCGGACGTACGCATCCGAGCACAGGCTGCTACTCCACTGGGCCTGGTAATCAGATCGGCACCGGCGGCGAGATCGCTTCCTACACTCAAAGCCAACGGTGATCTGGGGAGGCAGAAAAGCCCAATAGTTGATGAATGGCCGTGATCACGTCTATCGACGTCTTCCAGGAAACTTTATCTGACATGACTGTTCTTAAATATGAAACTGAACAAAGAATCAGCTTCCACCAGAAATGGGAAGTTTGAGTTGCATGCCAGATAAAAATACACTTCTAGAGGAACAAAGTCGTCCCCGCGCCGGAGAGTGGGGATAATTCTGCGGAGCAGTCATCAGAAAAAGAAGCCATTAAGTGGGTATTGAAGCTCTGGGCGTCCCCTCTAGCAACAAGAGTCATTAGTCTGACGAATGTCAAGTGCTAATCCAGAACTAATGGGGTTTAATTTTATGAATTGTTTTCATAAATATTAGAAAACATCTTGAGAGAGACATACTGTATTATATATCTGTGTACATGATGAATGCATGCAAATGACCGGGCCCGGCTCCTGAATAATTCATCACCATCATTTTATTTACATAGGAAAATGATACTTGATCTGTTTGGCAGATTTTAAGCTACAGTTCCTGTTGGTAAACCGAGCCCCTAGTGTTCAGGCAAAAGGCTCAGGGCAGTGGGAGGTCCTCTGCACGGGAGACAGCAGTCTTTATCTCACCGAAGCCCCTGGTTCTTTAGAAAACAAATGCGTGTTTGGTCTGGTCTATTTTTAAGTCTTAGCTCTGTAATGGTTCTTGCATAACTGCTTTCAAAGAAACAACCCCCTTCCTGTGCCTCTTTCATCCTGTTTATGATGCCCTCTGCTTGCTCTTTTTCAAAAAAGGCTTTTCTTCCCCTGTCCTTGCTGCCTTGAGAAACCAAGTAGGAGGACAGGAGGCTGAAAGGCACTGGAGAGAGTCCTAGGAGGAGACAGGATGGGCACCGGAAGTCTCGGGGTTCCCCTCGCCTCACACTTGGTGCTTTGAAGACAACATGGGGGTAAGAGTATGTGAGGGGCTGGAGGGGGTCCAGATAGTTCCGACTTCCGGCCATGAGTGGGGCCCTGTAGGGGTCCCAAGGTTACTCAGCAGGCGGTCACCTGTCAACGATTACCACCAGCTCCCTCTTAGAGCAGGGAGGCGTCCGCCATTCGCAGTTCTGTAGCTCTTCTCGGACATCATCATGCCTGCCCAGCTGCCGGTCTGGCCACACCGCCCAGACGGTGGCCGCGGCCCGCACACGCTGTCAGATGCTACCACCACCTTGCTCTCTCTCTGCCCTTTATTCTGTCTTCCTGATGCCATCTTCCTTGGGCACAGAGAGGACACGTCTGCTGGACGGGCACCGGGACGCTGGCCTGCCCGGGTCTCGTGGTCTTTCTAGAGTCCCGTCCCGTGTATTCCCTTTGTGCATTTCTCCTTCTGCACAACTCAGCAACGCCCCGCCCCACCCCACAGCCTCCGGTCCGGCCTCTCAGTCCTCGGCTCTGTCCACCAGCGCAGTCAGGGCTGGAGGTGAGGGTCCCACATGGTGGTGACCCTAACGGAGGGGGTACAGTGACTGCAGCGTGGCCTCAGGACCCTGCCACTCCCATGTACAGGGCGCCCGAGCCTCCCGGGCCCACAGAACGTTGCTGCTCTGGCAGGTGAAGCCCTCAAGGGTCTCTGGTGTCCGTACCACTCTCAGTGATGGGCAGGGAGCCATAGGGGCCAATGACGCCTTTATTCCCAGTGCCCTGAGCTCCAGTCCACCTCCCTTTGCAGAGACATTTTCACCAGGATCTTCATCTCACGGCCTCCTTTGGGGAACCCCAACCAGGGCGAATGCAAACAAGGAGAACCCCTGTTCCTCCGGGGAGCCCACCCCTCTTGTGTGGCCCTGGTGGCCACAGGCAAGGAGGCCGTGGTCTAGGAACTCAGAGCACAGACGTGGAAGCCTACTTCCCTCACCTGCAGGACAGGACAAGTCTCAGAATGACCTGCCTCATTAGAGGACTCAGTCATGAGGCATTAAAGGAGTTACTCCCTGCAAAGTCCCACAGGCACGGCATGAACCAGACCGGCACCGTCAATGTTTATGAAACAGAAACACATGTGCATGCATGGGTACACTTGTCCATCTCCCACCTCCCAGTTTTGATGCATTTGTGGACCAGAGAAGCAGTTTTCCCAGGACTCCTGTATGGGTTCAGCCACGTGGGAGGCTAGAGCTGACTGGAGTCACACGAGGTGGCCAGGACCTTATGCCCCAGGGCTGCCCAGACCTCAGGAGCTAGGATGTGAGGTCCCCACTCCTTTTGGAGCTCAGCCCATTCTCAAAGCCTCACCTAAGCATGGCTCAGGTCAGCGGCTGCAGTACCCACCAGGAGACTGCAGGGCTGGGTCTCAGAGCTTCACAGTCACTCAGAGAGCTTGTCCTCCATCCTAAGAAACCAAAAGGAAGCTGGAGATTGGCTTTGCCATAAGGAACACCAGTGGGGCAGATCCCTGCAGAAGCGTCTAGACTATATCATCATCCATCATACCATTCCCCGCAAGGCCCGGGTTCAGAAAAGTCCAAGCAAGTGACACTCCCAGTAATAGAGCCAGTGGCTTTGCAGTTAAAAAGGGTGAGGCACTTTGGTCTGAAATATTTGCCTGGAATCCACTGTCAAAGCTCATCACTTACAGCAGGAAAATGGTGGCAGCAGCCAGAAAGCATATTAGTTTCTTGATAAAACAATTAGGGGAAACAGCTAGACAGCTGATCAGCTCATCAATTAACCCATCTCACATCTCACAGACAAGACCAGACACCATATGAGACTGAGTAAAATATATTGATCATTTTGGAGTTGATCCACAGGACTGTGGGAATTAAGCCTGGGGCTTCAGACTCATTAAATCGACCTCACTTCAAATGTTTTCTTTCAGGTTGATCCGAAAATCATATTTCTCTGCATTTGGCTCCCACTGTTGGAATGTTGTATATTTTTATATTTGTAGAATATGAAAAACGTGGATGAGGGTGTCAATTTCGCCTCTTGTCTCTTTCAACTTCCTCTTGCCAAGATGGCGGTATGGAATCACTCACGAGACCGCATTTTTATTTCAAGTCCTAAAGATACCAGGAAAATTCTTAAATCTTTCACAGGTCCAAAGAAAGTCTTTACTAGGAGTCATTGTTCTCTAATAGTTCCCCCAAAATAAAATCTCTCTCTGAAATGTGAGACATCAAAAAATCATAATTTTACGTTCAGCAAATTGACCTGAAATGTGTCTGTGAGTGAGATAATCCCAGGTGAGAGGTGAAGATTTGTGGAGGCTCGTTAACCATCTTTTTCCTGAGAAACCCACACAGGGAGGTAGTTCTGGGAGAACACACTTATCTCACCATGAAAGTAATGACAAAATTCAGTTCCACATGAAGAGGAGGAATTCATGAGCATTCCAAGACCCCCAGGATGGCCTCTTCCTTTCTTCTAACGGGACCTTAATATATCTTTAATCAACACTTCCTTGATGCGTGAAAGGGAGAATTTCTCGAAGATCCTGATACAGGCAGTGCTTAGTATCTTAATGTAACCAACACTTGTTTGATGAAGAGTCAGTGTGAACCATTACCGGTTAACACACGCCTGTGAGAAGCAACCTCTCCACCCACATGTGAAAGCAAGGCAGGCTTAGCCTGGAGGGCTCTCGTCAGGTGCCCTTGGACTCCGTTTAGAACAGCACTCACCGGGGCACCGTGCAGTCTCTGGTCCCCTCCAGTCCAGCCAAGAGTCAGGTGAGACGTGGTTCTGCAGTCATGACCTGGTGCTTGCTACGGCCTGTACAGAGACTGTGCCCTCCTTCCTACCTGGGGGAAGTAATTCCCTCAAACAGCCCAGGACAAAAAAGCTTTTGCCTCAACATCTGGAGATAAATGCTGTGTGTCTTCAGGCACTTAGCAAATATGTAAGAAGCATGCCATGGTTATGTGGGTAAAGTGTCTCCTGGGAAGAAAAAAAAGATATGTTTGTGGCGTTAGTCAACTTTGGTTGTATAAATATTCCCAACATATTCTATTTCAACCAAGCAACACAATGTCACCGGACATGGAGTTGAGGAAAGCCGTGCGGAATCCCCTCTCATGAGCCAGGACAAGCCTGCCCCAGCACCTGGTGTAACACGGTGATGCTGTCGCACCTGTCCTTGTCCTTGAGGAGCTCACAAGATAGCCAGGGACTCAGCACATGCGTGGAAGTCGTCCTCCCACTGTCCGACATCTAAATCATAAGACAGAGGAATTCTCCCGTGGATGTTATAGAAAGTGATCTAGAGTACGGGGCAGCTGTGCCCGTGACATGGCTTCATGACACAGATAAACACGAAATCAGACAGCAGCGTAACAGGAGACAAGACCGTGCTGGTCTGTAGCAGGAGATCATCCACGACTTTCGCAATTACTCTTTCTGAGGAACTTTACAGATCTGTAATTTGGGTGACGACTCAATGTTCAAAAGCAGCTGCGTTAACTCTGGGAGAGAGGCGCAACTCATTCCAACAGAAATGAGGAGAGAAGTCCACATCGGGGAACAGCAGACGAGGTGATTTGTAACAGACCCCCACTGAGAACCACGCAAGTTGGGTTTGGTAAAAAGGGACCAGCGGGACCTTCGGGGGCAGGTGACAGAGGTGCTCACAGATAAGGTTTTGACCCTCAGGAAGAAGTTTGATCTCTTATTCCCTCCTTGGGAAAATCTACAGAGAACTTTCTACTAAGTCGTTCTAATCATCGCAGGCAAGAAACGCAACAGGACTGTTCGGTCTTAGTGCCAGAGGAGTCCGATAACACGGGCACTTGTGCCGAGAAGGAAAGCCTGTGGGGAGTTGTAGTGACAGTGGGATAGTCTTTTCTGACAGAGAGTGGGACGGAAGAAGCCGCAGAAGTAGGAAAATAGAAACAAAAGGGAAAGCACCTTGAAAGGACTTGAAACACTACTTGACACTTCATGAACACATTGTTGTAGGGTTACAGGTGATGAGAAACTCGTCCTCATGCATCTTTTGAAGGCTGAGGCCTTTAGCTTCCCGAGACTTGGCTTTATAAAGGCTGAAACGACTGTGCACTCCTGTAGCTCCAGACAGCACCTCTGTTGTCGCAGGAGAAGCCCGTCCCGCAGAGTCCCTCATCTGTCAAACAGAGGAAGCCCAGGTCCTCCCGGCTGCTCTGAGAACCGGCATTAGAGGGAAGGGGAGGCTGCCCGCGCTCACGATGATTTGTGTAGACTGTCGGATTTTAATGAGGAGTGGAAAGCATTGCGCGTCTTCAACAGCGTGTGTACTAAATCACAGGCTTTCATGACCTCCCTAGAAAAGCCATTTGTTCTATAATTATGTAATACCCATATATGTGTCACAAGAAGGCAGTGAGTTTACTATTCTAAATTAAATTTTATTAGTGCTAGGAACGTGCACCAGCCAAGCTAACAATCTACACCACCATTCCAAGTGGGTATTTCACAGCAAAGAGCCCTCTTCCGAAGTAGAGGTCTTGTTTGCTTTGCTTTTTTCAGAGAAAATGAAAATTCATTTGCAACAGTGTTGAGAAGCAGCGTTTCCTACAGATGATACAGTTTGGATGCGGAAACTGTCTGAAATCTTCACTGTCCCACACCGGAGGGCTCCTCTCCCTACCCAGCGAGCTGGCAGGACACTGTCCACGTTTCCATGCTGTCCTGGAAGGCAACAAGCAGCAGCATGGCCAAGGGCACAGCCTGGCACGCGGGGTCACGCCAGACCAGAATGGTGGTGTATTCTGACAAGTCTCGAGTTACAGAAAATTTAACTAAAGATAATTACGTCATCCACATTTATTTTTCCGTCCTCAAAAATGCCTGCTCCCAGGAAAGAAAGGACCAGTGTGACTTATTCTGTACCCACCGCTGTGTTCAATAAACACCCTCACGTCTCTCTCAGCCACACAACCGTGACCGGACCCAAGGCAGATCGTGTTCCACAGAGGTCAGGGAAGCGGGGGTCTGCCGAGCACTCTGAGCTGGGATCTAGCCAGGGAAACTCTAAACAGAGGGAATCGTTGTGCTGGTAATGAGGCAAAGCAGAGAACAGGCCTGCAGGAGCTGCTCCACCCCAAGGGCTGAAGGGCCACGGCAGGGTCCAGGATCCAGGGCCTTCAGGTGGGAACTAGACTTTGGGAAGAGGGCGTCCTGGTGACAGCTGGAAGCGTGGCAAGAGCGATGTCCAGTGGAAGTTGGAGGCACAGAGGAGATGCAGCCACTTGCAGAGATGCCCCTACAGGCCAGGCAAGGGGACGTGCTCCCCGTCCATTTCCAGTGCCAGCCCAGAGGCAGGAAGGCAAGGGATCCTGGCAATATGGCTTGCCCGGTGCGGAGCAGAGCCGGAAGAGCAGCGCGTAACCCTGCGTCCACGTTCTCCGACACTTACCTCCACCCGCATCCACACTCCCTGCCACTGAGATCACTTTCGGGAGCAAGACAGCTTTGACGTCCCCGCCTCTTGACCCTGGGGCCACATGGGACTTGCTGTAGCCCGAAGACCAAGGTAGAAGAGACAGCACACTAGTCCGAGCCTGGATCTCCAGAGCCTTGAGTGCTGCCACCGTGGGGCTCGACCTGCTACCCCGAGAAGCTCGTATCCGGTCTGGCCCGTGAGACCCAAGGGGATGATGACGAGGAGCCTTGCTTCTCCGGCTCAGCCCGTGGGAGAGCGCGGCCCCTGGCTGACCCGCAGGTGCAGGAGGCAGCCTGTGCGCAGAGAAGGAGCAGACCCGGCCAGGACCGGCCATGTCCACCCTAGACCAGCCGACCCCCGCCCACCCTACAACAGTCGATGGCTGTGGCACCCGGCCACGGGGTCCTGCAGCAAGGGCACCCTGAGAGCGCTAAGACGGGACCAGCAGCTGACCATCGCTGATACGTCACGTGACTATAAAACCAGGTGAAACAAAGAGGGTTTCTACCACCAGGTCACACCAGCACCTTGGCTGCGCTGGTCCATCTTGTTTCACCATATTTGCAAACTGCTCCTTAGAGCGAATCTGTTGAGGCAGGGATCCTGCTGCCGTGGTGGCACCACCAAGATTCCAGGGCTACTGAGGTGAGTCACCAGAGCCAAACCCAGAATGATCGGTGGGGGGCTTGGGGGAGGCAAGGAATGCAGAAGCCTCTCCAGAGGGAGAAGACGGCAGGACAACAGGAGAGCATCGGCCTGGCAAGAGCCCAGAGTGCCCGTGTGTGGGAAACCATACAAGAAGGTTCCACAGGAGCCATAGAAAGATTCCCACCCACGCACTTGGGATTAGGCAAAAGTCACGTAGCATTACAATTACTCTTTTCCTTCCATTTTTTTAAAGATTTTATTTATTTATTTATTTGACAGACAGAGATCACAAGTAGGCAGAGAGGCAGGCAGAGAGAGAGAGGGAAGCAGGCTCCCTGCTGAGCAGAGAGCCTGATGCGGGGCTCGATCCCAGGATCCTGGGACCATGACCTGAGCCGAAGGCAGGGGCTTTAACCCACTGAGCCACCCAGGCGCCCCACTCTTTTCCTTCTTAATTCAACATCTTGATGGAAATATAATCGGCACAAATTCACCCCTTTAAAGTGCACAATTCAGTGGTTTTTGTGTACTTGGTCATGGAGCCATTACCAAAGTCAGCTTTAGAACATTTCCATTGTCCCGACGGGAGGCCTCCTGTCCGCTGGCAGTTACCTCAGCTGTCCCCTCACTCCCACCCTAGGCACCCACACTCCTTTCCTTTCTGTCTCTAAAGATTTGCCTCTTGTGGAGATTTCCTATAAGAGGAATCAGACAATAAACACAGACGTCTGCTGGGCACTTCTTCATACACCAGGCCCAGCCCCAAGCGTCTGAAGAGAAGTCGCTCATTCAGTCCTTGTCAGAGACCTGTCATGTGGAGACCCACCATAAAGCCATGGACTGGAGGAGAAAACTGAGGACAGAGAAGGGGCTGCTCCAAGTCCATACAGCTAGGAAATGGTGGAACCTAAATTTGTTCCCGGGCGATTATTCCTGAAAATCCCTGCAATTGCCTCATGGTCTCTCACAGGGTTACAGCCAAGATGCTGGCCGGGGCTGAGGTCTCATCTGAAGGCTGGGGACAGGGGGTCTGTCTAGCGCTCACCCCCAGGATTGTTGTCAGGACTCAGTTCCTCACAGGGTCTCTGACTGAGGGCCTCGGCTCCTCTCTGGCTGTGTCCTTGGCTCCGTCCCAGGGGGTCTCTCCGTGGGGCTGCACACAACAGCAAGCATGTGAGACCACACCACGCCAACACCACGACACCTTGCGAACTGTTCTTGGAGGTAAAGGCCCATCGCTTTTGCCATATTCCAGACATTATTAGTGGACCACCAGATCCAGCCCAAACTCAGGTAGAGGGGATTACACAGGAAGTGAACCTCGGGGGTCAGGGGTCACTGGGTAGTGCCTAGCGGCTGTCATCGCATCATGAACAGCAGTTTCACGTCGTGACGAGTCGTTTGCTCGGGGAGAGCCAGCCGCATGGAAGCCAAGTCCTAGAGTGCGCAGAAGGCTCGTGTGTTTGTCCGTCTGAGCCACGTGCTCCTTGCCTGGGCATCTGAAACTGTTCTGTCTTTCCTATGAGTATAGGCATATTTTTGCTTAAAGTACACAGTTGAATATGTCCATGACAAGATATGACGATGGCACTACTCTAATTACAGACAGACGGGAGGCAAAGAAGGAAGGGAGGGAGGGAGGGAGGAAGAGGGGAAGGGAAAAGCGGGGAAGGGGGAAGGGGGGAGTGAGGGAGAAAGAGAGGAAGGAGAGTTGTTAGGAAATGGTTCTGGAAGACAGAGGTGCAGCTTGGGGAGGAAGGGGAGGAAAGAGAAACCAGTTCAGAGCAATCAGCCATAGGTGAGGGACAAGAAGTATCTTCGACAGGACAAGTGAATGGAGGGAAGACCCCACAAGGTCCTTTAGATCTCCAAAGGTCAGAGTCGGTGACAGACGGGTGAGATCCAGAGGGGAGAAGACCGGGTTATGATCTCAGCCCTGGGCTCCTAGATTACACGCAGACGATGCTGACCCACCGAGCTGGAGTTGGGAGTGGGGGGGCCACAGACAAGACCAGGGTGGGCGTTGCTCATCTCCCTCCTGGGAAACCACCAGGACCTTCCCACACACACACGGCTTTCACAGACCCCTCGGCAGTGGAGGGGGACAGAGCCCAAGGAGCCAGCAAACCTGCTGCTTTGGGTGGATGTGAGGCCCCAAAAGGTCGGGCCTACCCCTTGCCCAAGAAGAAATCAAGCTTTCCATCTGGGGTCAAACGAAGGGCTGAGCTCTTTCTTTCTAACGCAGGACTCCCCCTCTGTGAAGACGGGATTCGGAACATCTGTGCTCTGAAACATGTTAGGCTTTGAAGTAGGACATTACAAGGGTTTGGAGCAGGAAATGAGGGGTGGAGAGTGAGGGAGACAGCCCAGAGGGTCTCTGTCAGTCATTCCCATGCATCTCTCTGCTGCCTGGACCCTGGTGGCTCGCCTCTAACCACTCAGAGACCCTCCACCCAGCCGCCCGCCGGCCTCAGCCTTCCCAGGGACGCGCCGAAGGTGTCCATTTGTGCCCAAGATGAAACACGTTTGATGACTGTTCTCCTTTACTCTCAGGATGTTCACTCTGGTTTGTAAGAAGAAGTATTTCTCCCTAGAGAAAAATTCTCTGATCTTGCTAAGGATGGGATGGTGACAGTCTCCGTAATTAAGAATCGTGAGACGCAAATTTGGGAAATGTGCTTGAGGAAAACCTCTGCATTATGATCTCCACTTACTCAATGATTTACATAGAATGTGACGGCTCGAGCGCTCATCTCCCCGCTGCAGCTCCCCCCGTGACAGCTGCGTGACCCACTTTGCGCATTAGACAGTTGGTGATGGAGTCTGAGCGGGTCACGGGCGTCGCTCCCAGTGGACCCATTCTGAAAGGCACCATTTTCCCCCTGCCGACAGTCCTCCCTGGCTGTCCTCCCTGATGTATTCTGCATGCCTCCCAGTGGAGGGCGGGGAGAAATGCAGAAGCGACGCCATCTTCCCGGGGGGTACAGCAGGAGCTGGTTCTGGGAATCCCTCGGAAACGCCAGGGCCTCCCATTTCAGTCCTGCGGCATCACCGGGGACGTATCTGCCCGCGGAAGTCAGCTCCACACAGTGGCCTCCGGAATTCGTCAGACCCTCTTCCTCTGTGAAACAATCCTTCCGTCTGAACTATGAGCGTGTTGGTCTTTTTACTTGTGTGTCAACACCTTTTCATCTTATAGCATCTGTGGCTTGGGTAGAAGGAAACACGCTACCCAAGCCACAGATGCTATAAGATGAAAAGGTGTTGACACACAAGTAAAAAGACCAGAGATGACCGCCAGCCCTTGGGTGTGGCTGCTGAGGACAGCGGAAGGGGCAATGTGACGAGGCCTGAGGGTCAACCCAGTCGAAGGACAGCTACAGCCAGACCCAGCACTTCTTCCTGAGCTTCCTAGGGATGGGGGACACGTGGCAGGACCCTTGGATCTCAGCCCTGCGCACGGGAAGCAGAGGTCACCAGAGAGGTTGCCCTTCCTGGGAGGGAGTGTGGACGGGGATTATCCCGCAGGCTCCCTGTGGCGGCTTTACCATGTGGAGGGATTCTACGAAACGAGAATGCTCTTTTAATCCTCAGTTTTCAAGAAATGCAATCCTGGAATCCACGTGTGGGTTTGGAGGGACATGTCTGCATTGCTGTTGAATAGCACTCCGACGTCAGTGCCGTGTCATCCACTTCTACCCCCTCAGCAGCTCTCCTGGGCTTCTAACTGGCGCATAATCCAGGCTTCTTCCTCTCTCCTTCCTGCTCAGTCTCTCCCTAAACTGATTTCCGTGAGCTCGACACAAACCAGTGAATTGCATGGCTGCCCAGCAGGAGCTCCTGTGACAGACCGAAGAGGACACAATTTCCTTGACATTTCCACCGTGACCTGTGGGTCTCCAGTCCCTCCCCTGGAGTCTTCGGTGAGGACTGTCATGGCAGTGACTAATGGAATAGAACAGAAGGGACAAGCCCCGGCCATGAGAAACCGGCAGTGCCCACTTGTCGTCACCGGGATGCTCTCTCCAGGGGAAGCTGGCCGCCAGGCTGCACACCTGACCACCCTCTCTGCTGTCCTGCCTCGAGGAAGCCCCTGACAGCCCCAGGAGAGGCTCGGTGGAGAGACAGCCAGGCCAGCTCGTGTCCTGCCATCTTAGTCACCCCAGCCCCAGGGTCTGACACCACCTTGGACGTTGGGACTCCAGACACACCTCAAAGAGAAGAATTGAGGCCGTAGATGCGTGAGCCCAGTTGAGCCGACCCAGCCAGCTCCAGGCCCTGAAGCCCCAGGCTTCGCTCTGTCCAAATGCTGGAGGTACAGAATCACAAGCCTGATGAAAGGTTTGCACTTCACACCATGATGTCTTCTACGTTGTTTTATGCACCAACAACTCAGCAGGGGTCACGGGCGTCGCTCCCAGTGGACCCATTCTGCAAGGCACCATTTTCCACCTGCCGACAGTCCTCCCGGGCTGTCCTCCCGATGCATTCTGCATGCCTCCCAGTGGAGGGCAGGGAGAAATGCAGAAGCGACGCCGTCTTCCGAGCGGGCCCGGGGGGTACAGCGGGAGCTGGTTCTGGGAATCCCTCAGAAACCCCGTTGTGGTCTGAAGTCACACCCCTCCCTGCAGCACTTCCATCCCTTGTCACCCTCGGTGCTGTTTGGGGCCATCCCCACCCCTGTGCATGTAAATTACTCAGCAGATACAGTAAGAAAAAATAAATGTTCGGTGAGAGATGGCAGAGGGGGAGAAAGGGGGAGAGAAGGAGGAGAGAGGAAGGAGAGGAGAGACAGACAGTAACAGAGACAGAGGAAGAGTCAGAAAGATGAACTCAATGGATATTTGGCAAATGAATGAAGGGAGAAAGTGGGAAAGACCAAGCATCGGCCCTTCAGCAAAGTGAAAAGAAGTGACCTACTTCAGACAGGGCCCCCAGGCCTGTGCGATGCCCAGTGACCCCGGAAGAGACTTGACCCAGCATAACACGTAACAGGATACTGGTCCACACCAACAGAATCAGCAGGTGTTTCCCTGGTGTTGTCCCCCACATTCAGAAGGAGGTTTCTATGTCACAGGCAGAGGCATTTTTGAAAAATCTTTATGAACACAAACATGGTTGTTTGATGACTGAAGAAGAATGAAGGAGAGAGTGGGAGCTGGGAAGCAGCGGGGACCCTCCTGACTGCCCCGATCTCCGCATGAGGCTTGACCTGGGGGCAGGGGTGGGGAGGGGAGGGGAGGCTGCTGCTGGGGGTGGAGCGGAGGATCCCACCCAGACCCTCGCCACTTGCTGAGTGACAGCCAGGGCCACGTGGGAGCTTTCCTGGTGGAAATAAACATTTTATTTCTATTGGTTTATCTATTGCAAATAATTTTATATTCCTTCTTGTCACGCCAAGTAAACTTCCGAACTGTGTCCAGGGGCTGTCACTGACTATTACGCCGCGGCACAGGCTACGTGACGTGTTATTAAGCCGCACGCCATGGAACGCCGAAAAAATGAAATCGTAGCAGCCTCCATAAATTGTGTAAGTTCCAGCGATTCGGGGCCAAGTGCTTTAGGCCAAACTTTCCGTGTGGAGACTCTCTTCCTGGGATGAGGTACAAAGTCCACCTTCCGACATCCTCCTCGCTCCTCTGTCACCATTGACAGACCCTCCCTCCTTCATGAGGCCACTCACTGTCAAAGACTCTCAAAGCTCCTTCTCCCCATTTATATCCTCTCTGCAGAAAATCTCGTCTGTGCCCATGGCTTTAATCGCCATGTACAGTCTAATCATAAATTTACATGTCAGCCCAGGCTTCCCCTCTGTGCTCCAAACCCATACGCACCTAAGAGCCTCATGGGCGTCTCATCACACATGTGTCCGGGGTGTTGAACATGCCCAAACAGTTCACTCACGACCTCCGCCCATGTTGGTCCTCTCAACATTTCTTTTTTAGGAACTAGAACCACGTTAGACAAACCAGGACTCTAAAATCCATTCCCAACTCCTGCCAATCCTTTATCCCCTACCTGAAGCTCGTCATTCACCACGGCCTGAAGGTTTCACCTCCTAAGTCTCTCTCGTCCACATGTCCCTCATTGGTCTTGTCCATGCCACCATCAAGGCTGCCCTGAAGACTTCTGTCCACTCTGATCCGAGTATCCATGTCCACCCTCCCACCTTCTAACCATACAGACTAGTCTCTTAAAAAGTCAAACCGATCATGTTGCCCTGTTGGCCAAAATCTTTCCCATTTTTAGGGACTTTAACATTATTTCCCAGTGTTCTTAGGATGAAGCACACAGTTCTCTACTTGGTCATTCGACCCTGTACATCCTCGGGCCTCCCAGGAGGTCACATCCCTTGATTCAGTCTATGGCTTGAAGAACACAGAGCCTGGTACAGCGGCTTTGGCGATGGTTCGAACCCCAGCTGCCTTCGCCCACAGGCTCTACCTCTCACGAGGCCCGTTTTGTTCATCTCTTATCTCTGGGTCTCATCCAAAATTAGTGTGCAATTAAGACTTGCAAAGAAATGAATTAATAATTATCTTAAATCCCTCATCTGTGGACAATCCAACCTAAAGTATACTGACCCCAAAGACCAGAACCCGGTCCAAGCCAGACACCCCACGGAGGAAGCTCAAAAGGTAGCTGGGACTAAGTCTCTGTGGAAAGCGACAGCTCTGCATTGCTCTTACCCACGCTCGTGAATTACTGCTCAAAAGATGACCACAAGCCACCTCCGCCTGGAGGACCACGGAGAACCGCTTCCAGCCCCTCCTCTGCCACCGACAACACACGGCTGCGGCTTAGACCGTGACACGGGCCTGTCTCCACAGGCGTCGTAAGTTACTCTGCCTCCGGACCGCGGAATGGATTTCAAGGTCGTGTCATTACCCCTGAGTTATCCTGCTTTGTTTCCTTTTATTTCCATTCAAGTTCCGCTGGGTGGTTTGCCCCACCTCGGGTCTGAAATTGCGCTTCTCCACTGAAATGTGTTTATGAGGAGGATAGAAAAGGGTCTGACTGCAAACACGCGGCTCAGTCGAAGCATCGATGGGTCGAATCACACCCACGACTGCTTTCAGAGGAGCAGCTGACGCAGAAAACGAGTCACTGCCATTTTCTTGGAAGAGATTTGGGGTCCAGCAGCGTGAGCAGGGCTTGTGTGTAGGGGTAGATTCGACGGGGGATGAGTGGGGAGGAGAGAAGGCAGGTCTGGGAGGACCAGGAACTTGATCGTTGCAGCAGAGGGAAGGTGTCTGGAAACGCCCACAGCCACCATGCTTGGAGCCAGGCCCGGGCGGGGAGGGGGGTGTCTGATCACAGTCAGACGCCGGCTGGGTTGAGGCTTCCATTCATCTTCATGAAGGGCTGGATTTTACCAACCAACACTCAAGAACGCCTCTGCGGCAGGTGTTGTAGAGAACCACTCAGGACACCTGGTTGTGAGTCTTTGGGCATCCACTGCCTTATCATCCTGCTCCATGCAGGGAGCCTCCTGGTAAGAAACGGGGGGAGGAGTTGGTGGGGGCAGGAGAGGGGGAGCAGTGACGGCAGGAAGAGGAATGAGGTGACAGGATCCTGCCTCCGGGAACCCATCCCACCCGCCTCCCACCTCGTGCTGAGGCATGGGTAAAGCAGAGGCAGCTCAGGGACAGAGAGACCACCCTCAAATCGTTCTCCCTCTATTGCTTTTGTGCTTTCTGGCTAATAAAATGTGAGACACATACCAGCTGGCAGAAGCAAGCGCCTGTGCTCTCAGACTCAGCCACTCGGCAGAGCCAGTTCTCCTAATGAACACGTTAGTGCAGCCATATATTAAAGACCTGGCACTTTTTATGAGTGGTAATAGGACATTTTGCTTCTCATCTAAAGACTTTATTTGCCCTGAAAACAGCAGCCGAGCCTGTTCTGATTTCTCCACATGGCCGCTGGTTGTCTGAGCACAGTCATGGCCCAGCGGGGGGGGCATCCCGAACCAGTTAAGGGCATCTACCACCTGATGACACGAAAACAGCCCCAGGGTCAAGACCACAACTTCGGAGAGGCTCATCAACTCTCCTTCAAAGGGAAAGGGGATGTGAAGTCGTTATTGCTAAAGATACAGGAATCTTCAAATGCCATCCTAACAGGATATTTTGACAGATATTTTCCACAAAAAGTAATGAATTTCACAAGGGAAACAGATTGGAAAATGATTAAATGGACACAGTGCTTTAAAGTGTGGCTCCTGGACCGTTCTCCGAGTGATGATGCTCTCTGCTCCGTGGGTCCGCCAGCCCTATCCAGACCCTCCAGCCATCGGTGGTGGACACAGCTTCCAGCCCAGCGGCCCCCAGGGCAGCATAAGGGCAGGAGGGGCTTCTTGAACACCTGGGGCAGAACCAAGGAAAGAGAGCTTGGATTTTCCAGAGAGGGGAGGCTTCCGATTTCCCCTGTATTGAACTGTAATTACCATATTGATCCTTGGTATTATCACAGTCCTCGGTAATCCACTCCCCTTTATCTGGCACTTACTAAAACTTAAGTGTTTTCATATATTATGCTTTTTTTAAGGGCTAAAAGAAGAGACAGCATTATGCTTTGGACTGGAAATGTCTTTTGGTTCAAAGAGGACATTTCTACAGTGTCTATTTGCTTGGGCCTCTACTCATAAGGCTTTCCATTCCTTGTTGGTCTGTGGAAGTCTCGAAAGCCCCAGCTGCATGCCTTGGGGGACAGTCACCTCCCCAGCCCACTTTAGACTGGTTCCTGTTTCCACACCTTCTCCTCATGGCTTGGAGCTTCACCAGCTCGGCCACTCAGCAGGGCTCTAGATGTGCTGTCCTTCACGCATGGCTGGTAAGAGCCACGTTCATAAGCCACGTGGTGGCTCTTGGACTGACCCTGTGGCTCTCTCACTGGGCCTGAGCACGGCCCCCCATCACTGCAGATTCTGTTAATCCAGCTCATAACTTGATCATAAACTTCCCAACCAGCAAATCGAGGCCACACAGCATGCAGTGGGGCCATCTCAGGATGACCGAGCCCACATGGGGAGATCTGGGGGTCTGGGTTTGGGCTGCTCAAGTTGGGTTTGGGTTTGGGCTATTATAGGTAAGGCCTTGGTTAAAACAATCTGTAATGTATTTCTTTCGGGATTTAAACAGAGAGGCCATATTCATGTACTGAATTGAAGCAACAGTTAAAAATAAACTTTTCCCATTTGTAGAATGTCATTAAAGCCCTGCCCTGGGTTTTATGAAACTACCCTCCTCCGTCACTAGAAAGTGCTTGAGAAAAACGTCCACTCAATTCCAGCCAACCCGAGGTGTGAAGGCCGACTGCCTCCAGTCTAACACCTCAGCGGGGGTCTCCTGGATACACCCCACTCAGGGTCTCCAGGAGACTTCCCCCAAGTCAAGACATTGGTGGGCTGCCAAGGGAAATTTCCAACTTTTGGAAAATGTATTAAAACTGAGATACATGTGGTGAATACATGCTAGAGAAAATGTAAGCAATGAATCTGGAACATCTGCCTCCCATCAACAAAACACACGGTGGTAGATGCGATCATAAAATGAGTCCCAGCACTTAGCGTCCTTTGCAAAGCACGGGTATAACCCTAATGCCAATGGTTTACTTTACAAAACAGCAAAAATACCTTGGGACTGGGGGGAAGGTCTGCTTGTTCTGAATGGTGAATCCATTGTCCAGGACTAACAGAGGGCAAGTGGCTACCAGAGGGACAGTAACTATCCGGGGCCCTTGGCCATCCTTTGCAATAGCCAAAAGCCTGGTCCAACACTTGCTTCACACGTTGGCACTTGCCCAGTACTGAGTTCTGGGTTCTGAGTCTTTACATGTGTTACTAATCACTATCTTGCGGTTTCAGTTTTCCTTGGGTTGTGGTATGAGACAGAGTAAGTCGGGAGATGGCACACAGAACACTACAGCCATGGTGGGCCGAGGAGGCCATTGACCCTAATTCCTTATCAGACCAAGCAGACTGAGCCCCCAGAAGCAGCACACCACGGTCAAGCCTGTCTCATGGCTCCTTCCTCTGTGCTCTTCTGCTTGCCGAGTAGAGAACACGGCGCATTCTGAGAGCTCCCCATGTTCTAAGGCTTGCATCTGGACCATCCGGGATGAACGCCCGACCCTGCAGATCCTTCTACCCCGTCGTACACAGCAGAAAGGATCTATCAGTCTCAACAAGCCTTATACTCTTCTCAGAAACACTGACCACACACCAAATACACATCAGACCCTGTGCTGGACCATTGCTCAGCCCCGTGGAGCATGAGGTCTGGCAATGAATGAAGGTGTACATCCTGCCTGTCCCATTACGCAAAATTAATGCCATGACGGCCCCACAGTTAGGATGTGACGAAATAGGTAAGTTTGGAGGAAGAGTGAAAATTGAGCAAAGTTTTCTGGTGGGCAAATCGGGGGAAAAAAAAAACTAAAAATGTCTGTGTCTTTTGGGTTAGCAATCTTACTTCCAAAAATGTATACCAAGTAAATAATTAGAAATGTTGGCTAATTGAACATAATTTAAAAAAAATACATTTTATAAACTGTATTCAATGGTTTTCAAAACAGTGCATTTTACATTAATGAAAAACAGAAAATATCCAAATGTCAAGCAATTAGAGGGAGCCTAAGTAAATTACGGCATGTCCACACCATAGAACTCATTAAAGAATTCACTAAAGGGGCGCCTGGGTGGCTCAGTGGGTTAAGCCTCTGCCTTCAGCTCAGGTCATGATCTCAGGGTCCTGGGATCGAGTCCCACGTCAGGCTCTCTGCTCAGCGGGGAGCCTGTTTCCCCCACCCTCTCTCTGCCTGCCTCTCTGCCTACTTGTGATCTCTCTCTGTCAAATAAATAAAATCTTTAAAAAAAAAAAAGAAATCACTAAAATCATAATACATGAGAATACTACTTGACACAAGAAAAAATCACAATGCACTAAATCTATAAATTCATTTCCTGGGAATTTATGACATTGTGTCTCCCTGCATGCACTTGGCACAATCTCTCCATTTACTTAGGTCTTCTTCAGTGACTCTTTAAGCACATTTTGATTTTTTTTTCTTACACATCTCCTTTAGATGTATTCCTTGATACTTATTTACATATATTTTCTGAATGTTTTTTGCCAAAGTAAAAAATGCAGTTTAATTTGGTATACTGATAAAATAGCCACAGGGGCTTTCTTCGTGTTAATATTTTCCTGGTGTATCTTCTGCCCAATCTAAAAGCAGACATGCCATCACACACTGTCTTTATATAAAAATGTAATAAAATCATAGCCATAAAAATAGGCTAAAAAGGCTCACCTCAAAGTGTTCGTAGTACATATGCTTAGGCAGTACCATCACAGGCCATCTATTTTATTTTGATATTTATTTTAGCGCTTATGATTCTTTTTCTTTTTTTCAGTCTCCCATTCTCAATACATGATGTTAAATTTCAGCAAATGTAACAGGCATTCATACTCAAAATGTTAACATTTTTTTTTTTCTCCATCAAGCACCTCTCAGCCCCCCTAAGCATTCTAGAAACCAGTGAAGCATGCAGATGATTTGCTTTGGAGAGTCTAGACTCGGGCTCCATTTGCACATCAGAGTTGCTGTGTCAGAGGTTAGGGACTGTCTGCTCTTCTTGGTCATTCCCCAGGTCCAGCTCCACGAGCCCCACTTCATTCAGCCCTGTTCCTGCAGTGCCCCCAAGACGGCCCAAGTTCCATCTGTCCTTGGGACTGAGTCGGAGTCGCGGAGACAAGAGCATCCATCTGTGGACAGCTCAGGGGAACAGTGCCCACTGCCAAGTGGGAGGTTCAGAGCCGGATGGCATCTGCCCTTTGACAGCCATGCACCTGTTCCCTCATGAGGAAGAACGGCAGACACCAGCGTGTGTTGCTATTAGGGGTCAGGGATGCATGGAAGGAACGAGAGGGACACGCAAGGAGGGATTGAATGGAAGAGGTTTGTAGATGAGGACCTTCGAACACTCATGGCGTAATCCCCAGTCACGGGGGAGGCATGAGACAGTCAGGGGAGGTGGAAGCTGTAGGTTAGCTCTCTAATCTCTCCATCAGACAACTGTGTCAGAGATGTGCTCTTCAAACAAGAAACACTAATGGGCCCACCTCAGAAGCCTGGGTTCTCCTTCTTCTGATCTGTTGGCTTCACTACCTAGTCTGTTGTCCTCTGGGTAGTAGTTGTCTCTGGAGAGAAGGTGTCTTAGTCAGCTTGGACTGCCATAACGAAGTGTCATAGACTGGGTGGCTACAGCAACGGACACTAATTGGACTAACTAACTAATTGGACTAACTAACTAACTAATTGGACTAACTAACACTGGAGACTGAGAAGTTCAAGATCAAGGTTCCTGAAGATTCTGCTCTGGGTGAGGGCCCCTGCCCACTGTGACCTCACATGGCAAAGACAGCAAGCTCTGGTATTTCTCTTCTTTCAAGGGCACTAATCCTATCATGCAGGCTCTATCCTCATGACCTCATGTGCCCTTCATCATCTCCCAAAGGCCCCACCTCCTCACTCCATAATATTGGGGTTAGGGCTTCGATATATGACGGGGTGGGGGAAGGGCATAAACATTCGGTCCACACCAGGAGGCGACCGGAGGTGCGTACCGTACCATCTCTCACCTGGCTCGCACATTTCCACCCAGGACTGCCGAGTGACATCTCCACCTTTGCCCCCAGGAACCTCTGAGACACTGGAACAAGGCGCCAGATAAAACAACTCCAAGTTCAGGCTCACCCCTCACCCCACAAAACAAGCATGAATGTCCTATTTAATCACACCCAGCACTGTGGACCCAGAATTCTTCAATGATTAGATAATGAGACTCAGGGCCAACATAAAACTCCCCAAAACATATGTAATAACATAAAAATAGTATCAGCATGTTCTTAATTTGTGCATTCTCTTCCGTTCCGAAATTCTGAAAATCAAAGCTCTTTCCCTGTGTATATGAATGTCTGGGGAGATTTAACTCTCAAGCTGTCCCTTTTCCCCCTTGGTCTGGTCAGAGGGTCCTGCCTTGTGCAGACCCTAGTCCCCTTCCTGCCAGCGGACCCTGAGGCACTGGCTTCTGTGGGGGACACAGGAAGCTCCCTCACTCCTTCCCCCGCTGAATTCTTCTTTCCCACAGTTTTAGAGAAGATGGTCAAATCACAGCATGTGGGGCAGGTGACTGCCCACAGATCAAATCTAGAACCTGAGCAGGTTACAGGGTGGCTAGACGCGGACACTCAGCGTTAGCTAGAGGAAAGAAGGCAGAGAACACATGAGAAAAAATGGAAAAAACATAAAAGGCTTTTGACTCATCTGAATGCCAGCCAGTTCGCGCCTGTTGTCTGGAGGTAACAGCCTGTGAACTTCAACTCAGCTGGGGGAAATCATCCGTCAAGACTATAAGTGACTTGTCATGTGTTTTCCTCTCCGAGAAGCTCGTGGCCTTTTGAAGGTTGCCCTATGTTTCTGGGGTTTCTGACTTCTGTCATGGGCTTCTTCCCCCAAAATTGCCTCTTCTCAGTGTTCAGGTCTCCAGGGCTTTGGCTGACCTGCACTACATTCAAGGTCACCGAGGTCTGAGCCCACGGCTGCAATTCAAGCCATTGCTCTCTGATTCCTCTCCCACCGGGGCCCCAGCACAAATCCCAGCCAGCCTTACTCAATCCCCAGCTTCCTGGGAAGACCAGCCACCCACCCAGGGACACCACATATCACAGCCACACCATCAGCCCCTCTCCATGAGTGGATCACCGATTCGCAAAAGCTATGCTTGAGGAAGCATCCCACTGGCACCGTGCTGGGCACCAAGGTGGTGGAGGGTCAGCATGGACTTGGTCCCTGAGTCTCACGCTCCTCCCTTCTTACCTACAGACTCCAACCCACAAAACATAAACAGGCAGAACCGAGAAAAACAGTAGGGAGCAAGGTGTTGGGCAGAACATCCTGACGGAAGAGGCAGAGATCGCCCTGAACCAAGGAGGGCAGACCTGAGCAGAGAGAGTAGAGCCCAGATGAAGGTCTGCGTGGGAGAAGCCACATTTGCGCTCCCCCAACATCAGGAAGAGTGTGGCTCACGCCCCCTCCTGTTCTGACAGGAATTCCTCTTCCTGTGGCAAGGAAAGTGAGGGCTGGCTCGCAGAAGTGCCCCCACCACTCCCGCTCCTTAAGGAGGTGTCCGCCTTTGGGAAAGCAGAGCGGACGCCGGCCAGTGGCTGCTGTGGTCCCGTGCGAACTCCTCTGCTGCTCTGGCACTGACCGCAGGAGACGGCCTGTCTGAGTCCCGTGTCCTTCTGCTTTTTCTGCAAGGATGCTCGGAATCACGTCGTTCGTGGGGTACTGTTGTTTTCATAAACAGAAGAGTAATTTTACCCGAAGATCTTTCTATCTTTCACGACCTAATTTCATGATTTCTCTTCTGAGATGACAAATTTTGCCCTCCTGATGTAACGAATTGCATCGATCAGTTTTCTATTATTGAATCAACTTTATATTTTTAAAAACAAACTATTGGCTGTGCTCAGTTAGTGTTTAAATATATAATTGTCCTCTCCCTCTGGATTCTGGAAGAGCCCAGAAGCTTTTCTTCTGTATGGCTAGTTCAGTGCTTGGCCTGGGACTCCCCCTCCCTCTTCACTTCAAGCATTGCTTTTATTGACACTAACTGTGTGGTAGACTCGAGTGGTTCTTCCTAGACCTCCACGAGCCCCGTGCCCGTGCCGCCTTCTCCTCTCCTCCCACCTCTGCAGCCTGAGAGTTTCCAGAAGAGAATTTTCGGAGCTACGCTGTCCTCCAGGTCTCCGGCATGGCCCGCTGGCGCTACAGTGCTGTTGGCGTCCCTGCGTGGCCACGGCTGTCGGTCCTTCTGCTGCACATCCCTGGAGACTCAGCCCCAAGACTAAAGCCTCAGGTGCAGGCAGCCCCTTCTGCTGTGGCAGAGAGCCACTGCACATTGCTGAGCGGATCCAGTATGCTTGCCGGGCGTGACATCTCCTCCGTAGTTTCTAACCCGAGCATCGTTTCTCTCTCTTCTCCTAGGCCCAGGAGTGTTTATTAATAACTCGGAGTCATCTGCCTGGTCCCCTATCCAGATGGAACCAATGGAGCAGAGTCGATCTCAGAGGGGAAAGAGGGGTCTCACCCCGGCCCTCGAACATTCCAGCCCAGCAATGGCACACAAGACCTCTGCTTAGAACCTCTGGTCTGGACACACAACCCCGCCTCGTACCAGCAGGAGCAAGAGGGGGAAAGACCACAAGAGCCGCACAACCGACTTCCACAAGTTCAGAGGTAAGCTGGAGGCAGACAGTCCGATGTGGCCAGTCCCTTGCCACGTCCACCCGGACTTCTAACACATCCGTTCTGAATCGGGAACATGTCCAAGGATCAAAGCTTTTTCATCTGGGATTGCACAGCTCTTTGCTCATTTCTTGCTTCTGGAACTTGGCAACACAAATCATTCACAAATAGAGAGTCCCTGGTTTGCTCTCTCCCTGGCTTCCCCCTCCCAGTCTCCTTTGCCAGCCCATCTCCTTCGGCCAGAGACTGACAGGCCCCAGGCCTGCTCTCCTTCTTGCCTGCCTTCTCCGCCGGGGGTGGTCACCAGCTCTGTACCCACAATTTCCACATACGTAAGCACACCCAGCCCCAAGCACATGTTGGAGCTCAGACCCCTATCTGCAGCTACTTCCTCCAATGCAGGGACATGGGTGAGCCGAGGGCCTCACGAGTCCTCCCTGACTCCTGTCCCCAGCTCTCTCCCCATCATTTCTCTGGCACAAGCCACTACCCTGGAAATCTGCGTGGTTTCCCTCCCCTCACTCTCCTGACAACACGTCCTCTCCCAAGGAATTCCCACATGGCCCACTCCCTGTGTTCCGTGGACCCCAACCCACCCAGACAAGCTATTGATACGCTTCCCCCAAACAGCGGTGACAGCTGTCACAATAGTCACCAGCAGCCAACCCAACCCATGTTCCACACAGTGGTCAGTGAACTCCCTTAAAATGCCAGTCTGATCACATCTCCACCCATCTGAAAACCCCATGAATTCCAGTGACTCTTGGACTAAAAAGTCTGGCATCTCCACATGGCCTCCCTGGCTTGGATCACCACCCTGCCTGCCTACGACCTCCTTCATCTCATGTACACCAATCCGGTGCTTTACCTCTGGACAGGACGCAGCTCTGGGCTTGGCTCCATGCTTTCCTGTCGCCATCTTTAAATTCCTAATAAGTTGTGAACAGGGACTCTGCCTCTGTATTTTGTACTGAACCCCATAAATTATGTAGCTACTCCTATTCCTGGAGGGGTCTCCTTACCCCTCAGGGCTCTGCCCAGGTCAGTCTGTCTAGAATGTCTTTGCCGATCTCCCCTCCCAACCAGCCTTCAAGTCTCACAATAAATACATCTTCCCCAAGACCTGCAGGATTCCAGAGCCTTCTCTGTACCCCTCACCTGCTACAATCTGTCTATCCTGCTCACCTGTAAGCTCCCAAGAGCCCCCAGGGACTTTCTGTCTTCAGGAACCCAGTGCAGTCGGGCGACACACAGCAGGTCGGGGGTCAACTCGGGGACAGATGGCTCAGACTTGAATCTGGCCTCACCAACCTCCCAGCTGTGCAGCTCTGGACCATTCCTCAGCTTCTCTGTACTTTAGCATTCTTTCTTTTTTTTTTTTTTAAGATTTTATTTTTTAATTTGAGAGAACAAGCAGGGTTTTTTTTTTGTTTTTGTTTTTGTTTTTGTTTTTGTTTTTGTTTTTGTTTTTTTTAGTATTAGTACATCCCAAGAAATCATCCTAAAATACGGATGTACTTCTGGAAACTGAACCTTCTGGCAGTCCGACACCGGTCCTGCCCTCCCAGCCCCCCAGATCCCCATCTGCTTCCCACCCCCCCGCCCGACTCCCATCCTGACGGCTCTGAGTGGGCTCGCCTGAGCCCCTCCAAGGACAGCGGGAAGCGTGCTGTCTCTCCTTGCTTCCTGCAGGGGCCTCTTCTCTGCCCTGACTGTCCTCCCCTCACGTCAGGTGAGTCCCTCTGCTAGCAGACCCATAGTGAGACAGGTCCGGGCTCAGAGGTTGGATGATGGAGGAGGACGGGGGCTTGGCAGCCGCAGAGCTGGCTCATTCGCTTTGCCTGTCTTGGGCGTCATTCGTTTCATATTCAGTAAAGCATTTCACAGATGGAAGCATTCATCTGTCTCATTGTTCGAAGCGCCATCCGCTCTCCCAAGGAAGGTCCCTTCACGGTCCTGGTCACCCTGTCACAGCCCTCCGGGCACCAGAAGCGACCAGTAACACTGGCAGAGTCACCGCGGCTCCGTCCCTGTCCTGCCGATTCTCCTTCCTTTTCTCAGCGACAATGGAACCTCCCGGACGTCCCTCTTGCTGCACAGACGTCGTCTTCCTCGTCATCCCAGATGGTCTCATCAATATTGCATGATTAGAACAGACCAACGGTCCTTGGATTCTGGGAAGTCACTCTGCTGCCTTCACTAATTTTGTAAAATGGGAGAATTTTTCTCAATATGAAGCAAAAAGGGACAGTTTTATTTTCAATAATAATGCTATTTCAGAATTTTTTAAAGCATCCTTTTTCCTTGTGGATCTTTGACATTAGAGTTGCAAATTAACTTAACGTTTTCTTAAATTGGAGATTCTCAGTGAATAACTACATCCGAATCCCAATCACATTTCTCATGTCAACGAAGAGGTTCACATCAAAGTGGAAAAGGGCTTTTAGCTCCTCATAATGAATCTTCTTGTTGCCTCCAAGTGCAATCACTGCGAGGCTACAGATAATTTAATTACCACGATTGGCGCCATCTGCTTTAACTCACGTTTCCAGCAAAGCAACAAAGAAGACAAAACCTGTGACTAGGAAGCGGGAGGGACCGGGCCCAGGGGAACAGGACAGGGACAGGGACAGGGGATGGAAGTGTTCTCCATTTTACCTGCCAGTTTTTTTCACTCATTCACAGGGTGGAGGCCTGCTCTGTGCCCCCCAGGGATGAGACAGTGAACAGGTACCGTGGTTTCCTCCCTGGGGCTATAATGTGCCCCAGGATTGCCCTCCGAGGTCATCCGGATGGCTCCTACCACGCAGAAGGAAAGAGACCACGCAAACCAAGCCAGCTTAAATGGTTTTGATTGTTTCTGTGTTCTTTTTCTTTTTTTTTTTAATTTCTACAAGTAATTAATACAGTTCTACTTTAATAAAACCAATTGCTACAGAAAAATGTCCTGGCATGAATTAACTCTTCCTCACGATAGACCCTATCATTTTCTGACCCAGTTCTCCCCTGTAGCCAGCATGTTTGGAAGGTGGCACAGCCCTTTGGCTCTGGAACACTGGGCAGAGCCGGCAGAGAGGCGGCGGACAGACTCGCTTCTGATCCAACCTCAGCGACGTCCCCCTCTGGTTTGGAAGCCCTTGGCTCTCACCGTCTCACCCATAACCTGTGACAACTGCATGTAGGACCCACACGGCAGCCTTTCCCTTTGAAGGAGGACGTAGGAAAGACCTCACTGCTGAAGGACATCTCTGTTTTAGTCTCACAAAACTTAATCACGAAACTTAAACCACAGGAATCACCAGACCCAGCTCAATATTTTGTCTGTTCCATAAGTTCTGAGCCCTGTCTCTCACCTGGTCTGACCCACAAGACGACCCAAGCAAAAACAGGATCTGGAACCGTGGGCCACAGGCAACCTCACGGAGCCCACTGAGGGGGAGATGGTGGACAGACACTGTAAATGGTCAGACCCAACCCAAGAAAACATGGCAGGCTTGGGTAGGCTCTCGCTGGCTTTGTCTGTGTGAGGGTTACAACTGATACCTCCAGAGACCTGCTGGGTCACCCCCCAAAGAGTTCCACAGGAAGAGCATCCTGCTCATGCCTGCTGGGCACATGTCCAGCTGTGCCCTGGTTCCAGTGGCTCGGAGAGGAAGGATCTCGTCATTGGTCCAGAGGACCCCGTGAGGCCTGTCCATGCCCATGGCCTCCATGTTGGCTCAGGACCACCCACACTCGGCCCCAGGAAAGCAAGGCCAGATCAATACCTACAGATGCTCAAACTGGCCCAGAACCCTAGGGTCGGAAGATAGCACTGTAGACTCGTCTACACAAGCCGCTCCAGCCCAGCCTTCCAGAGCCTGAGCTGCTGCATGTGCCTGACCTCACTGCACCCTTCCAGCGCCCTGAGAGTCGGCGGGTCGACCTCCGCCTACGAGGAGGCCTCGCGGGACTTACTCGGGGTCAGAAACCTCAGCAAGGCAGGAGCTGTGTTCACTTTCCGAGCTGTCTGACCCCAAAGACCCTGCTTTTAAGAAGCATCTGCCTTTTCATTTCGAAGATGGATACAGATGGCTATTTGTGAACCACTAAATCCTCTTACCTCGTGGAAAAACACAAGCTTTTGGCTCACACAGGATGTCCTCTGGCAGAGAATCGTGTCATTCCTTTCCAAAGCATTTCTCCCGTGCTTCCTGGTGCGTGTGGGGACCCCTGACCAGGAGAGCGTTGGCTACTGTGCCAGAGAAGCCAGGCAGTGCAGGAAATGCTGTCAGGGGCAGGAGCCATAGAACATCTGCCCCCAGACCTGATGGGGCAAAGGCATCGCATTTCCAGGGAAAGTGATGAAGAGCTTCCTGTGGCCTTTGCGGCAAACACCTGCCGGCCTCTGAAGGGAGAAGCCCGCTGGGGTGGTGGTGGTGGGGGGGCGGTGGGGGGAGGCGGGGCGGCGCCGGCAGCTTCCTTCAAACCGCCCAATGCCCTGGGTCTACCAGCTACCACCTTGGAGCAGGATAGGCAAAGGAGGTCCCTCTTTCTCCTTGATGATCAGTCTGCATTTAGAGTGATTGTATAAGAACCTGCAAATAGCTCAGCTCTAGGGACACTGCCTTACCCATCAAAGAAGCGCAATAAACACTTTTTAATCAAGTCGAGGTCAGCTAAAGAACCCTGTGTGTGTTTCAGCCCCTACAGCGATAGGTAAAGGCAAGGTGGGAGGACCCGTCCAAAGTCCCCAGGCAGCCAGTGGGACAACGTGGAGAGACACAGCCCATCTGCACGCCACATGTGTCCAACAGCATCAGGCCACCTGCTGAATTGGCCTTGGGTCCACATCCCCGACTGACCTGGGCCATTCCCGTCCAGACCCTGCCAAGAACTTCCAAGGCACAAATATCCTGGGTACAGTCTACCTTTGTCTCCAGTACCACAGGGCCCACGTCAGTGGCTCAACAGGCAGCCTAGGTCGCAGGAGGACCTTGGTTCGGGCGACATCCATCCCGGTGCCTTCATAGCAGGGAGTCACTGGAATCACTTCCTTCCGTGGGCACCTGCATTGGGATTTCAGTTTTTTCCGGAACTCAGCAGACCACCAAGGTGAAGAAGTCAATTTCCCCCCTTCGCCCCCTGACACATCCCTGGGGGTACCTTCGGCACTGGGGACCTACAAAGACCGTCCCAGCACCCTCTCAATGGACCCTCCCCCCATGCCCACAGCTGGAGCTCAGCCAGCAGAAGAATGTGGGTGTCAGGTGACATTAATGCTCGAGGCTGGTGCCCTAAGCTTCCTGTTAGAGTTCCTCATGGGATAATTAACCTTACATGCAATTCACCTGCACCGCGGTGCCCCGATACTCAGGCTGTTTTGAATGAGATGACATTGACAAGCAGAAGGCCCTCCTTCAGGTAGGTGGGCCTCGTCCAGTCACATGGAGGCCTGAATAGAACAAAAGACTGACCTTCCCAGAGCCAGAGCAGAGGCTGCAGCAGACCCTCTGTGGATTCGGTCCTCGCTGGGTCCCCGACCTGCAGATTTTGGACTCGCCGGCTCCTGTAATCGCGTGAGCCAATTCCTAAACAAATAAATAAATAATCTATTTTAAAATACGTATTTTGTGTTACACACTAACTATACATTAACACATTATATACATTGTTTCATGTGATCTAGTTACGTATATTACACATATACTATGTTGTTATTCTCGTATATTACGTGTTATGTACATAGAGAAGTGTATACATGTGTATATTCACATCCTGTCGGTTCTGCTTCTCCGGAGACCCCTGACTGACACGCTCAAGAACTGCACACATCTGGGGAGAGGAGCGGCTGTGTGCACAGAACAAGGAAGGGCAGGGGTCTGGGCACGTCTGGGAACCCCCCCACCTCTCCCAGTCTGTGCTCCCCAAGACAGAGCTCCTGGTCTGTAGCTGAAGCTGGGAACCATAAAGGAGGGAAATGCGATTGTGTTCTAACCCGGAACGCTTTCTCCCCATAGGGCCCCTTGGGGCAGGTCTTCCATGGCATGTGCTAGGACTTGTCCCTGGAACACATGCCGTAGGAGACGGGGCTTCTCCACGACCCCCCAGCTTCCAGGAGGGGCAGAGCCCCTGGGCAGCCCAGCGCCGCGCAGCCTCACTCTCCTGGCTGAGCCCTGGTGCCCAGCCTGGCCTCAGAAATGAGCAATTTCTCTAGCAAACATCTGCACAAGCAACACATGGTCATCCCCTCCTTGACTTGTCTCACCCTGCAACGGCATCTCTACATGCCTAGCCCCACGCACGAGCCCCAGCTCCTCCAAAGGGTGTCCCTCCAGCTCCTCAAGGCCGGCCAGGGCCTGCTCCACCCAGCCAGGTGGGTCTGTTGCCGGGATCCCCCTCAAGTCCCCCCATACCCTGGTCTCCTTGAGGGTCTCCCTGCTGTGTGTTCCCAAGGGGTGGAAACCTGACTTGGCCACATCTCTAACTCCAGATCCCACACTGTGCCAGAACCTTCAAAAGTCCCGGGGGAACATTTGCCAGTGGAATGGGTTCCGTGACACCAGCCCCCGTGTGGAGCATTTCGTTTACAAAGTGCTTCACCGACACGAGCTCATTAAAGGGAACTGAGAACATGCCTGGTCCAGCAGGTGAAGGCTCTTTCTCGAGCTACTGGTAAAGTCCCCTCTGGTTTCATGGGCTCCAAGGGCCAGGCATAGGGCACAGGAACTCAATGTGCCCAGCACTTGGTCCCCACCTGCGCCACTCCCCCCGATACACCAAGACCCAGGAGGGCTAAGACCCCCAGATCCTCTCTGTGCCCTCATGATAGGGCTCCTCACTTAGGACCCGACTTGCAATTCCCACTAGACAAGGAGACAACCCTTGTCCTGTAGCTATAATTCTCTGCACTCTCGCGTTTTGTGCCTGGCCCATGGTTTGTAAAACGAGCCATCCTCTGTACTGGAGTGGGGGAACTTCCACTTAAGGAGGCACTTACGGTGGTGAGGTCTGGGAGAAAATCAGAAAGTAAGCTCCATTTAAGATGAATCAGCAATGTGACTCTAAGGAAAAGGTTCTGGGTCAACCGGCCGTGACTGTGTAGATCGTTCTCAGGGTCTCTAAGATTCTGCTCAGGCTTTAAAGAACTTAACTCCTGCAGAAACTTAGTTTGCTAGTTAACATTAGTTAGTTAGCTAGCTAATTAACAGCTGCCTAGTTAGCTAGCTAGTTAACCTTGAAGGATTAAAGCACAGTGGTCGTTCTCAGCTCTTGAGTGCAGACCTGCTTTGGAGGCAAACTGCTCCTCCACAGTGAAGCCGGGGGCTTCGGGAAGCAGACACCCCAGGCGCCGCGTTCCACGTTCTTCCTCAGACACAGAATCCAAAGCCAGTGGGCATCTGAGTGTGCGGGTCCCGTGGGTACCTGTATTCTTGGGGGGACTGTCCCCCAGGGTCACCTGTGCTTCTGCATCTCCTCACTGGGTGATGGACGCCGCGCACACGGGCACAGCCCGGACATGTGGGGGCTCCTCGTTGGCCCTGAGACTTCTCTCGGCCACTTATGAGGTGCCCCAGCCTCCTGCCCTTTAGGCTGACAGTCCTGGGGCTTCTCTGGGAGTCCTAGGGGAGCCCCCACCCATGGTAGGGGCCTTGGAGATGGTCCTTGCTCTGGCTTGGCTCTCTCTGCTCCCTCCTGCCTCTTCCCGGGATTGTCCCCAGTAAACCCCTGCTCCCAAGCCCTGACCCCTGGGCACCCCACATGCGTGACCCCCTTGGGGCCATGACTGTTTGAGATCTGAGAGTCTGCTTCTAATCCAATCAGACATCATCCCCGATGGTCCCCACTCTCTCTGCTAGGACAGCCCGGGGGGGCGGTGAGTCTCCTGAAGCCCCATCTCCCTGCTGCCGGGGGGCTGCAGGAGCCCAGAGCCGAAGCCAGGCTCTCAGGGGCCCCAGTGTCCCCGGGGTGAGCAGGGGCAGCGTGCCTCCACTGGTGCTGCCTCCCGCCTCGGAGTGACCGGTCTGTTCTCAGTGGGTGAAGAAAGTACTTTTCACGGAGAAGATGGAAGCGTCGCAGACTGAGTAAACCTGCCAGACAGGTTACTGACTGTGGCTCTAACACCAGCCTTATTTCCTCGCTCCCTTCCTCTGAGAAGCGAGCTCTCGCAGCCTGCACTGGCACCAACCCCCTGCTTGCTGCCTTCCGTCACGTCATGCTGCCGCAGGGCCTCTGTCCCCCAGCTGCGGGCTCACAGGACCCCGGGGCCAGACAGGCCAGCCCGGCTCTGCCGGGAACCCCTGCGACTTCCAGGGAAACGTCACCCGGACCTCGGATGACAGACCGCAGCTCCCACCGAGCACAAGTGTCCCCAAGCCCAGGTGAGATTGGCGGGAGGGCAGCTAAGTGGAAGTAGCCTTTGGATCTGCCCTGCTCTTTCGGTTAAGTCACGATGACGCTCTGGACAAAAGCCACAGTGTTATGGTATCGGATCCGATGTTTACAAGGAAACCTACCGTTGTCTGATACACACACCCATGAATTACCGGGGGGCTGGCCCCACACGGTGGGGGCGAGCCCCCCAGCCCATCATTGCAAAGCCACGTTTTGTTCGTTACAGAAGATGAGTGTGACTCCCTCAGTCCTCGCACGCGATTCCTCCCCGGGCCGCCCTCTGGGGTGGGTCCCCGCTAAGGTCCCCAAAGCCCCTCACCCTTCCTGCCTCCGCTCTGAAGCCTGAGAGCAACAGCCTCACCTTCCCCAGAGACGGAAGCTTCAAGTTCACCCGTCACCCGCGGACGTGACCAGGGTCCGTCCTCACCAGCCCGCTGTACGGAAGCTCCTGTCACAGCACCGGCCCCGAAATAGACACACGAGGCTCCCACCACGACACTCGCACCTCACTGTGCTTCCGGCTCCCTCAGACACACACGCCTTTGCTCCCCGCGGCCATCGCACCCACACAGACACACTCACGCAAGCACACTCCTACACACTGACACCCCTGGACACTCACACACTCTCAGTATCACACACACTCCCACACACTCACACTCATATACTGTCACACATTATCAGTCCCACACACTCGTAGTCACAGTCACACACTCTCTCACGCACACTCCTACACACTCATAGCCACCCAGTCACACACTCACTCTCCATCGTGTACTCACACACTCCTACACATCCACTGCCACACTCATCACCACACACTTGCTCAAGCACAAGCACACACACTCCTAACGCACTGTCACACGCTCATTCTCAGTCACACTCACACACTTGCTGTCAGTCACACTCACACACTCCTACACACTCAGTCACACAATGACACTTTCAGTCTCAGTATCACACATTCAAACACATGCTTGCTCTCAAGCACACTCACAGTCACACACACACATACTACTCAGTATCACACTCACACATGCTTGCTCTCAAGCACACTCCTTCCTACACACTCCTGTACTCCCACACACTCACACAGTCACGCTCTCACCATCACACACACTTGCTCTCCAGCACACTCACACATTCCTACCACCACCCACTCACACTCACACACCCCATCAGTGACCACATAAGCTAGCCAGGTGGCCCCTGGGACACAGAGAGGCAGCCGAGCCTCCTGTAGGACGTGCACCCCAGTGGGCCCCACAGGCACACGGGGAGGCCCCGCAGTCCAGCCCTAGACCACCGCCACAGAGCAGGTATCTCAAGAAAGCGAGTCCCACTGCGTCCTGGGTTCCCAGGGCTCTGGGAAGTTGTGCTCACACGATAGAGACTGCAGCTGCTTATGTGTGCAGTAGCAGCCCCTCTAGGAAACAACGCACAACCCCGGGCTACAAATACTTCCCTGCTGGAAAACACTAACCGCAGTCCAAGCTGTCAGCGACTTACCGTCACTGGTTCCAGGTCAGAATTCAAACTAATCGGGAAAAGTTTAAAACACCGTGAAAATGCCCAGAATGTGACACGGAGACACCAACTGAGCAAACACCTTTGAAGAAATGGCCCCATTAGACTTGCCCAATGCAGGGTGTCCTCAAACCTCTGACCTGTAAAATACAGATCGTCTGTGAGGCATAGTGCAACGGGGCGTCCTGCTGCTGCTCACGGCCTTGAGGAGGAGCCCACAGCGACGCTCGCCAGCCACGTGGGCCACGCCTGCACCCGGAACCTGCCACACAGGAGGCATGTTCTGGAACATGGAGCCACGGGCTGCTTGTGACAAGAGCAAGCGGAGAAGGAGGGGCTCCCCGAGAGGAAGAAGACGGACGTGAGAAGCCACAACCTGGGGACGCCCCATCTATGAGGAGGACAGCCGACGTGAGCCCACCGAGCAGGTCGTCCCGTCTTCGGTCTCGGCCGGAAACCACTCATCCTGAACGACATCACCCTGTGTCCTCTGACCACACTGATACCGCAGCGTCTTTTTGTTAAGATTAAGTTATTTATCTGAGCGAGAGTGAGTGGATTAGGGGGAGGCGCAGAGAGAGAGGCAGAGGGAGAATCTGAAGCAGGCTGTCCGCGGAGCATGGAGGCCGACGCGGGGCTCGAGATCACGACTCTGAGATCACGACCTGAGCCGAAACCAAGAGTCGGATGCTGAACCGACTGAGCCACCCGGGCACCCACACAATGTCTGAAGATACTACTCTGGGCGAAAAAAATGTCAGCTTTTGCATTAATCAGATCATTTTTTCCACATGGTTATTGAAAACAACATGCATGCACGCACACACACACACACACACACACACACAACCTGCCATGCCTGACACGGGGAGGTCTCAAGAAATGAAAACTGGTTAACATCACATGTGGTCACGGGGCTGATTCTTGAATGGAGCCATTAGAGACATTTCTGCTGGAAAATGTCACTTCCTCGCCCTTCCTCTGGCACAGAGGGGCGGGGTAGCCATCTCACTGCCCCCACCACGGGCCTCGCATCTGTGGATTTCCACACTCGGTCACCTCCTGCTGGGCCTCGCTGCCCCATTCAACCCACAGCTCTTTCTGAAGTGTGGGAGCTGCTGGCCAAGGCAACACCAATGGTCACAGCCTCACTGTTGGTTAGGAAAATGGCTACAGAGCTCAAGGCAAGCCGACCGGGCCTCCCCCACCCGGGGTCCTGTGCCAGCCGGAGGCCCTGTGGCACTCCACTCCATGAGGACGAAGGGCAGGGAGCTTTCCTTCCACAAGTCAGATCTTGGCGCCATCTTGCCTCCTGATCCTAGAAAGCACCCAGTGCAGTGAGCTGCAGGGTGCACCAAGGTCCCTCGGGAGCAACAGAGATGTGGCAAGAAGCATCTCTTAAACCCACAGTTCTTGGGGGGCTGACATGGGGGGGGGTCACAGGAATCAGGGCAGGCTGAGATCAGACACATAGGATGATTAAACCAGCCCACAGCCACAGAAGGCGGGTGCATTTCTCTCTACGTGAGAAGACTCCAGTCTTCACAGTGTCATTTCCTAGGCAATTACTGAATCTTACCAATTTCAAAGTGAATTTTCTCCCGTCCCATTCAATACCCACTGTCTTCAGACCTTCTACCCACAGCACCAAGAGTGCCCCTCTCCTCGGAGACCACCGGGATCCAGGCACCCCTGGCCACCATCAGGGCCTCAGGGAGCAGGGCCTGGTCTGGCCCCAGCACTGACCCTCACTGGCAGCAGTGGGATGGGGCCCTGATGGCCACAGGCTGCATGCTCCTTCCCACCCATCTACTCCCACGGCCATGCCCCTTGGGTCCCCTGGAGCTCGGCACCTCTCTTTGGGTCACCATGTGTCCCCTACCTGCCAGCCCTCAGGGCTCGTGTGTCCCTACCTGTTTTACTCCCATAGTGAGTAACACAGAAACCACTCAGATGCCTGCCCGGGCCACACTCAGAGCATGCTGGCCCCCATGAGCGTGCCAGGTCCACTGAGCACGTAGTCCCTCAGCCCTGCTTCTGAAGGGATTCAGCCCCGTGCAGGGCAGGGGAAGGGGGGATGAGCCTGTGTCCCCTGTGCCCCGTCTCCCGTGGGGCCCTAATCACAGGAGAGCTTTGGTCTGTGCACCAGCAAAGAACCACACACTTCCCTCCTGGCTTTCCAGCCCCTTCCAACGCGGAAACCTCACCTGGCTTGGTGGGAGGCGACTGCGTTCTCATCACGACGCTTCATTATTTGGGGCTTGCCTTTTAGACCCACAATATCCTCTTCTCTGACTTGGAGGTGTTGGCCTTCACGACCACAGTCTGGGCTATGTGTGCACGGGACGGCCGCTCAGGAACAGGGCGAACTCCTTGGTTCTCATCTCTGCCCTCCCCCTGGGGCGATCCCTGCCAGCAATGGGCGGGGGCAGGTCCGGGAACTGCCTCTCCCCCCATCTGGTCACTTCCCAACTGAGGCTGAGTGCTGCCTTCTAGCGGAGGTCCTCTGGGCTGGCAGTTAAGTGGTTAGGGTGTGAGACAGACGTGGGTTAGGGACGGAGACAGGACACCCAGGGCACACAGTGACAGGGAGGGGTCTTGGAGGGTTTCATGTGAACGTGAATCATGCTTGAACCTATGGAGATGGATGCTGGAGCCATTTCGGCAGACTTTGGATGGTGACAGCCTAATGTCACCTACTGATGCCAGAAATATCTAAGGGGAGGGCCCATTATTCCAGTTCCCCATTCACCACAGTTTGGTGCCCTTAGTCATCTGTAGTGAAGGCAAATCTGCACCCTCCAAGCTCCAGGCTGCCCTGTGAGTGCACCAGGTCGCGAGGCTCCCCCGGCACTGCGGACCGAGGCTGGCGGGCCTCAGGGGGGGTGCTCGGCAAGGCTCCCAGAGCCCAGAAACCTAGTTGCCTGCAGGAAAGGAGTCTTCAGAACACACACTGCATGGTAATGAGAGTCTGGGCCACCCACGTTCTGGAAGATGACGCTCACATCTGGATCAAATGTCTCTTGTCTGACGATGTGGACCGCGGCTTGAAATGTCCTCCTGGTATGGCTGGGGAGGAGCCCAGGGATGCCCAGTGGTTCTAGCCCTGAGGACATAGAGTCCCGCCCAACGGCCATCTGTCCCCTCCCATGTCTCCATCCTATGAGCTTCTGGGGCGGCGTCTTGCCTTGTCCATGGTCCTGAGGATGCTAAGCCCACACCCGGGGCTCGGACTCCCAGACATGGGACCTGACCTTGGTGATGAGCCCCATGTCCTGCACGTGCTTGTGGGACACACACATCACCATCCTGCCGAGGCCGCTTCTGCTCAGCGGGGCCCGATTTCTCTCTTCCCCAGAGAACAACACTCAGGATAACGCGAACTGAGCTCATTTCATTTGAGGCCTCCCTTGATGCTCACGGAGATGCCCTGCGGGTACAGAGTGGGGAACATCGGCCTGCGTGTGTCTCGGGCTCCGGGTGGGGGCGAGAGCCGCTCTTCCTCCTTCTCTCATTCACCCCTGGGTGGGTCAGGTCCCTGCAGGAGCAACTTTCCCACCCAAAGCGGATCTATGTCTGACAGGGGCTGGGATGAGGGAATGGGGAGGGATGGGGAGGCTGGCGCCACCCCAGCCCAGCTCATCTCCCTCCAACTCCTACAGGCTGCTCCAGCGAGAGGGCTGAGCACCCAAGGGCTGAGAGCCCGCTGGACAGGCGAAGACACGCGTGATCAGTGACCAGGGAGCACCACGGCCAAGAAGGAAAACAAGGAAGTTAGCCCGCAGCTGCTCTCTGAGCAGGGCTGGGACACAGGGTGTGAAAGATGTCATGGACAGGGACCACAGGCGGGGCAGAAGGAGACATCCTACTCCCCAGTACCCACTGGGGCTCCCATGCCCCTTCTGCAGCCCCGAGTGAGGACGGTTTGGGGGGCAGAATGCAATGACCACTGACTCAGAGGCTCCCCCAGGAGAAAGGAGAGCTGCGGGCCTGGACAAGATTCCAGAGCCAACAGGGCGAGACTGCCATGGTCTCTACACCAATCCCGGGAGCAGGACTGGGCCCTGAGCCGCTGAAACTTGTCCCGTTCTCAAGGTCTGGCCCAAGGTGGAGTTTGACAAGTGTGTCTGGGACGAGCGAACAAGGACAACGGGAAGGACTCCTGGCTGCCACCCACCCCTACTGTCCTGCAGGGAGAGTCAGATAACCAGCTCCCTGGGGTGATTTTGCTTCATAGTCTTTAATCAGTTTTGTTGAAGCATGATTTACATACAGTTAAAGTCACCAATTTTAAGGACAATTCAGTGAGTTTTGAGAAGTGTATAATTTTTTTTTAACCACCACCACAATTTTTGTACAGAACAAACCCTTCCCCACAAATATTTTCCCTTCTTTGTAGTCACGCTGGTCCCCTAACCCTCCCCTAAGGCAACCACTGCTTTCCATCACCGAAATTTTGGCTTCTCCCACGTTTTACGGATCGGTGCTAATCTGGTAGGGAGTCCTCGTGTCTGGTTTGTGTTTTCACCCAGCACACAGCGCCTTCCCGAGGCTCACCCATGACGACGTGCATATCTGTAGTTGTTCATTTTATTGCTGAAGAGTACGGGCCCCCAGAAGGATAGTCCGTGGTTTGTCTCTCCTCCGCAGGTGGACACACTTGGTTTCTTTCCAGCTTGAGCTGTTAAAAAATCTCTTCTGTGGACATTTGTGTGCAAGTCTTTGCATGGAGAGAGATTTTCACTGATCTTGAGCAAACACTGATAAGTGGGATTGCTGGGACATATGCTGGGCAGTATTTAGCTTTATTTAAAAGAAGAAGAAGAAGAAGAAGAAGAAGAAGAAGAAGAAGAAGAAGAAGAAGAAGAAGAAGGAGGAGGAGGAGGAGGAGGAGGAGGAGGAGAAGGAAGAAGAAGAAGAAGAAGAAGAAGAAGAAGAAGAAGAAGAAGAAGAAGAAGAAGAAGAAGGAGGAGAACTAAACTCTTCCCTGAAGTTCTGCATAATACACTCCTGCCAGCAACGCACGCAAGGCTCCCTCCCTTCGCATCAGGTCAGTGGGAGATCTGTCAGGCTTTGTCACTGCGACCCTCCGAAAGCGTGTGAAAGCGTACCTCAGCGTGGTGGGGACCTTCCTGTCCCTGCATGAACAGCGGTGCGGGCATTCTCTCCCGCGCTCGTCCACTTGTGTATCTTCGTTGCTACAGTGTCTGTTCTAAAGTTTGCCCTTCCTCTGTGAGGTTTCTGTCTTACTGTGAGTCGTAACATTTCTTTCCTGAGTCGTTAACATTTCTTCCCGTAGTGTAGCTACACCTTCGTGGGTCGCATTTTGCAAATATTTTCTTCCTGTGTGTGACTGGCCACTTTATTTTCTCACGTCATCTTTTGAAAAGCTATTTTTAAAAATTTTGTGAGGTCAAATTTGCCTATTTTTATTCTCTTATCATTTGTTCTTTCTGTGTCCTAAGAAATGAAGCTTTTGACCACCCCCAAGGTCACAAAATATTGTCATCAATGCTTTCGCAAGAACTTTTATATATTTAGTGTTCACACGGAGGGCTGTTACACACACTTACACATTCGAGCACATTTGCTGAGAAGCCCATCCCTCCCTGCTCTCACTGCCTGGGCAAATTTGCCGAAAAGCAACTCCGCATGTACCTATGCACGTCCGTGCGGCCACACACACACTCCGTCCCTTTGCTGTTTGGCTCTGTCCGTCTGCCGCCACCACCCTGGAGCTCTATAGCTTTATGCAGTAAACTTGCAATCGGGTGGTATGATTCCTCCTTGTTTTACTTTGTCCCGAAGTTTTTGGAAGAGCTCCAAATTTCCACATAAACTTTAGGAAATGAAGCCTGTGGGGGTTTGTGGGGTTTTAACTGAGCTGTGTGAACCTACAGATCAGTTTGGAAGAGACTGACAGCTTAACGACATTGAACCTTCTATGATGTGAACATCGTGTCCGTTCTCCATTTATGTAGGACTTCTGTGATTCCCATCAGGATTATTTTCTCGTTTTCAGCTACAACTCATGCACGTACGTTCTTTAATCCATTCTTAAGTATTTCATGTTCTGGGGGTACATGGGTGGGTATGAGGGGGTTTAATGTAAACATCTTTTTTATTCACTTTATTTCATTTTTTTTGTATTCTCTAGAAAATAGTATCCCTAAAGTCTAATTTGTAATTATTTATAAAATACAAAAATACAATTAATTTTTTGTAGGTAGATCTTGTATCCTGTGACCTTGTTAAATTCACTCGTTAATTTTAGTAGCTTTTTTTGTAGATACGTTAAGATTTCTTTTCAAAAGCCATGTATTCTGTGAGTAAAGAGAGTTGTAGTCCTTGCTTCCCAAAGTAAGTGACTTTCATATTTTATTTCATTTTATTTCATTCTTCTCTCATTACATTAGCATTACATTCCCTCATTACATTGGGGGCAGGGGGTGGAATCAGTCTTTTACTGTGAAGGATGATACTGGCTGTAGGTTTTTTAAGACACTGTTAATTGGGTCAAAGAAGGTCCCTTCTATTTCTAGGTTTCTAGGAGTATTTCTTATGCATAGATGTTGAGTTTTGCCAAATGTGTTTTCTGCATCTTTTAAGATGATCATATGGGTTCATTTTCCCTCTGTAATTACAGTGAATTACCTTGATTCATTTTTCAATACTAAATTGTCCTTAAATTCATGGAATAAAATTCACTTGATCAGGCTGAACTATCTTTTGATGTAAGGCAGGCTTCAACTTGTTATTATTTTGTAGAGGATTTTGTATACATGCTCATGAGGAAGATTCCTCTGTAGTTTTATTTTCTTACAAGAAAGTATGACTTATAAGAAAGGAAAGACACAAACCAATCTTCCTCATGAGCGTGTATCATTCTGATTTTGGTATTAGAGTAACACCAGCCTCATAAATTGAGTTGGATATACTTCTTCCTGTTCTGTTATTTCTTCTGTGATTTCTTTCTTGATACCCACCCCCCACACACACACAAAGAGAACGTTGTGTAATTTCTAAAAATGTAGGGATTTTCCCAAATGTACTTCAGTCACTGATTACTTGTACAATCCACTTGCATTAGAAAACATGCTACGTACTTTCGCAATCCTCTGAAATTTATTGAGAACTCCGTGGCTCACACGGTTGTGTTCCAGCAGAGCGTCAGCCCCAATGTTACTGGCTCCAGAGGTGAACCGTGCTCCTCTCGTCCCAACGACCCTTAAGCGACATCATGTTGGTAGCTCGAAATTAGCCATGGTGGGAACAGAGCACCACAGAACCTGGCCAGCCCTACGCCGCAGGGCTTCAGAGATCCGCTGTTGAACAGTGGCCCGCACACCATGATTCTTCTTCTTCAACAGTCCGTCCACCTTCACTAGCTCTGTGTCTCTCTGCACAAACATGACAATGAACCTGAGCTCCCGGTGCCTGAATCTCATTCAGCACCACAGGGTTCACTGTGTGTAGCCTCTTCTCCTACTTAACTTGCACTTTCCTGTCTCACACTGAGGAACATGGCTTCATTTACCTACAGCTTGTCTGCTCGTTTGTCCAACCCTGGCACACATGTGAACAGGTTCAGACTCGCTAAGCCACACCCACGTGAGACACGAATGTGCCCGCCAGAGTACAGGGTATACACACGGCTCTTTCCATCTTGACATTGATGGGATCTGGGGCAAACACCAAAGTGAGGGAGCTGACTTCCTGCCCTCCCCACCACCCTCAGGGCGGACATGTGACACATTCATAATATGGTTAGACACATGTGTCGCAGTCCGTATTCCGTCCTGGGGTCCCCAGGATCTAGGTCGATCATCTAACGTTGCACAAGGCTCAGTGTTTGCAGTGCACTGTCTTTGGGTTTAAAGTACACCCAGGAGGATTACCATTTCTGATGTTCTTCATTCTTTTTGAAAGATCCAATTTTCTACCCAGTGGCATTTCCTTTCAGACTGAATAACTTAGGTCAGCATTTCTTACAGCAAAGGTCTCCTGGCAGCAAATTCTTTCAGTTTCCTCTGTCGGAAGATGTCTTTATTTTACCTTAATTTTGAAGAATGTTTCCACTGAATGATGTTGGAAGAACAAAACAGTGAATCGAGTTTATTCTTTGCTTTCAGCACTTTACACTCACTGCCCTGCTTCCTCATCCCAAGCTGTTGGTGGGGGGAAGCCAGCCGCTAATTACATCACACCTCCTCTGTGCCTTGCAATTTTTCTCTCCTCGCTTGCAAGACGGGCTCTTTATCTCGTTTCAACAGTCGGATAATGATGGGCTTCAGCACGGGCTTCTGTGTGTGTGTGTTTCCCACGGGCATTCATTTAGAATCTCTCTGTCTTACATCAGATGTAGGACATTTGGACATTACATCTTCAACAAATTTTTTTTTAATATTTGTGTCTCATTCTCTCTGTTCTCTTCTTCTGGCAATCCAATTATATGTGTGGGGAAACTTTGGCTTTAATCTAACAAGGCACACAGGCTTCATTTGCTACAAAGACAGAAAACTGTTTGCTCTGCCCGTGAATAATTCCTGTTGATGTCTTCAAGCTCACTTGTTCCATCTTGTCTCATCCATTGGGCTGTTATGCTCATCTCCTGAATATCCCTTTTAACTAGACTTTCTAGTTCTCTGCAGAGCTTTCCTTTAATTATACAAAATTATACTTCAATTATACTTCAAGAAAAATAAATAAATTTTCTAAAATAATAATTATCATGAAAGAAGCCCCAGTTTCGGGAGGAGTACACTTTTGTGAGTTCTACTTCCCGGAGCCCTAGCTACCAGATGCTCACCATGAAGATGGGAGGAAAAGCCCCTCCTGCCTCGCATGGAGGGTAGGGAAAGCCGTCCATTTTGAAGTACACCCAGGACATTCTGTTTTTCTTAAGAGGCTTGAGCTTAGCAATAACTGCTTTAGCTGAGCCTAACCTAATTCCACCAAAGCCTAGCCAACCTGGGGAAAAGAAAATAACCAATGCAGGGCTGGCCCCTAATCACAGGACTATAGAACACCTCCCTCCCCCCAGTCCCAACATCCCATTGACAAAGCTCCTCTGTAACAAGGGGTTACATGTAAAGGAATTGAAAACCCCAGACCCTGCATTAAAAATCTCCAGGGAAATCAAGAACAAGGACACCAGATGCAACCTGGCCTCTGACACCACAGCTGTAGCAAACACTGAGGGGCCTGACTCCTCGCCAGGCAAACACAATCCACACACTACCTCAATTCCCCTTACACACCACGTCATGCCTGGCTTTCTAAAAACACTACAAGGCTTACCACGAGGCAAAATACAGACCAAAGAGACAAACTAAGCATCAGAAGCAGACTTGGGTGTGGCAGAGGTTTGGAATATTATCAGAAACTTAAAATAACTATTATTAATGTGCTAAGAACTCTAACAAAAAGTGGCAGGCAAGCAGGAACAGAGAGGTGATGTAAGCAAAGCCACAACAGTTAAGAAAGAGTCAAAAGGAAATGCTGAAGATTAAAAAACAATGTAATAGAAATGAAGAATGCCTCTCATGGGCTCATCAGACTGGACATGGCCAGGGAAAGAATCAGTAAGTTTGAAGATCCATCAATAGAAACTTCTAAAACTGAAAGGCAGAGAGAAAAAAGAGTGGAAAAGATTAAACAGAGGTCAAAGGACTATGAGATAATTACAAAAGGGTAACATTTTTATAATGGGGCACCTGAGTACCAAGAAAGAGAGAAAGAACGGGACCCATAATTGAGGGATGATGGCTGAGAAATTTCCAAAATCAACGAGAGACACCAAATCCCAGATCTGAGAATCTCGGAGAACACCAGCCATATGATAAATACCCCAAATCAACAGAAACTCAGATCTACGCAAAGAAAGGAAGAGTGTTAAATAAGTAATAGATGAAGGTAAAGAAATTAAAATGTGTTTTACTTTCCTTTATTTAGGATAATTGTGATACGGTCTTGACAGCTTGTCCATGCCAGATTCTAGTTAAATTATTTTGTTTTCCTGTTTCTTGAGAATGTATTCCATTTTCTTGTTTTTTTCATATATCTTGTAATTTTGGATTGCATTTTGGACATCATGAGTGTGAAGATATCAAGATCCTGGAACCACCGTTCTCCTTTTCTGAGCAGGTCATCACCTGGCTTGGTTTGAACGTCCAACTCTCCCCCAGGAGGTGGCTCTGCTCCCGTAAGTGGATTTTAGCTGAGCTGCCTGAGTCTGTGCTGCACTCGTGTGTGAGGCGCAATCACAGACGTCGGTAGACAGAGTTGAGGGCCCCTCCGCTAGCTCTTCCTTGTGACAATCCCCCTATCCCTGAGGTGTTTGTAATTCTCAGTCTGACCTTTCTGGTTCCCAGGGCCAGAAAATCATAGGTTCTCCAGGTGACACTGCTGCCTCACACCTCTGTGCCAGCTGCATGAGCAGAGGCTAAGCCTCGGTGGCAGAGACCTGTCATCTGATCCCATATCTCCACTCCTGCAGCAGGAGGCCTTTCCCCATAGACTCAACAGGGTCTCAACTTCTGTCCACTTCCCAGCACATTCAGACATAACCTTCTTTGTATCGTGTCCCGGGTTATGGTTGCTCTCGGAAGGGGAATGCTATCTGCTGGGTTCTTAGTCTGCCGTGCTGAGGAGCAGAAGCCCACCTTCATTTTTTGAAAGATGTCTTCATCGTGTATAAAATCCCTAGTTGAGTCAACTTCTCTTTCAGTATTTAAAGGCATCACTCCATGTTCTCCTGCCTTGCCGTGCTTCTGATCCAAAGCATGTGACCATTCTTGTCTTTGTGCATCTTACATAATTATGTGGTATGTGCCTGTATTTCTCTTATATAAGCTGCTTTTATATTTCTTCTTTTCAGCAGTTTGTGACCTGGTGTTTTATGTTTCTGCTGCTGGAGATCTGATGAGCTCCCACAAGCTGCAAGTTTATAGTTTTCATCAAATTTCAAAGTTTTTTCAGCTATTATGTCTTCAGATAATTTTTATTCACCCCTTCCTCTCTATTCTCCATGGACAGGATTCAAATTACAATTATTCTAGACCACTTGATATTCTCTCACATGTTCTGGTGCTCTCTTTATTTTTCCATCTTCTCTCCTTGATTCATTTTGTTTAGTTTCTATGGCTACATCTTCAAGCCCACTAATGCATGTGCGTGTGTGTGCACGCGCTGTCTAATGCCCTTATTGGCTAATTCCATAATCTCTGTCATTTCTGAGAATGTTTCAATCAATAGAGTTTTCTCCCAGTTATGAGTTTCATTTTCATGCTTATTTGCATAATTGGTATTTTGGTTGGATGCCAGGCATTGTGAATTCTAATGTCATTGGGTGCTGTATTGCTCCAAGGAGTGTTGAAATTTGGTCTAGCTCACAGTGATATTACTTGAAATTGGAGTGATTATTTTCAAGTCTAAGCTTTTTTGCAGAGTCCAGAACAGCCTTTCATTGAGAGCTAACTTATCTTAACTTCTAAGGCAATATTCCTCTGGGGACTCTACCCAATGTCCCATGTACTACTAGTAGGCTTCTCTAATCTTGCTGGTGGGGACATGAAATTTCCTGTATCTGTGTGACTTTCAGGAATTTCTTGACCTAATGCTTTGCAGCGGCTCTTTGCTTGGCCCTATGAAGATGTGCCCCTACACGGTCGCACATGAACATGGAGGCAAAGCCCCCAGAGGACCCCTGCAGACTCAGAAGCTCTGTGTTGCTGGTCTGCACCGTGAATCCTGATGGCCTCTGTCTCTCAGAGTGACAGGCACTGCCTCCTCATCTCGGCAAGGCTGCTGGGCTCAGCCCGGTGTTTCCTTTTCTGCACATCAGCCCAGAAACATCTAAGCAGTAAGGTGTGGAATGGTACAGCTGACTCTGTTCATTTCCCTTCCGCCAGGTATTATGTTGGCCCTGTGCAGTTTAAAGCTAAAAATTATGTTTTGCTTATCTTGTATCACTTACTAGTAATTCAGGGCACTAGTTTACAAACTGGAAGAAGCCATCCTCGGTGGGTTTGTTAGTGGAATAAATCAGCATTTCCGGAAATGCTTTCTGTATTTGTAGGACTGAGCCACAAAGCCAATACCATGATGACATGAGGGGCTAAGTCCCTGTTGGCAAAGCAGGACACAAGTGTGAGATGCAGGAGGCTGGGGAGACTCCCGCTATGCAGGAATGGACCTGGAGGTGTGAGCGTGGGCCCCTGGCTTTAGAGATATCAAAGTAGGTACAAACAGAAACAGATGAAAGACAGACCAAGACAAGGATATGTTTCTTTGTTTTGGTGGCTGAGAGACCCAGAATCAATGACGCCCATTAGCAGTGAGACCACCCAGCATACGGATCTTTGTTTCTAAATACAGTTTCCCACAAACTGGCGAAATTCAATAAGTAATGGATTCCTAGGCTGGGCCAGGGAAATTACAAGCTAAGCCTACAACATATTTTTGTGCAAAAAAAATAAGGAATGGTCAAAAAGCACCAGGAACTAGTCAGTGCTCAGAGGAACTGGCTTGAGGGGCGTCTGCTGAGTACACGTGAGGTCGTCTGAGCATCGAGATCAATAATAATATTAAAATATTTCAAGCCATTTAATTTTAAAAAATAGGTGTTAAAATCCATTATTGTCCTACCAATACCACTATAATAAATATTATGTTAATATTATACAACGATGGACTCCTAGACTCTTAATAAAATGAGAGAAGAACGACTAATAACGTAAATAGGCCAAGATATTAAATATTAATGAATCTGGGAGTTCTTTTAAAACTTAGTGAAATGGGAGTTCTTTGCACTACTCTTGCAACCCTTTTTTAGATTTGAAATTACTTCAAAATTAAACGTTAAAGCCATTTAGATCATTAAAATGGAGTCCTCATAGGTAAGCTAATTGAAGGGAGACCACCACACTCTCAACCTGAAGGCATTTTGATAGGGTGCAGCTGGGGTTAAAGCCCGTGTCTGATTCCTCATGGGGCGCACCGAGGTCACCTCTCTCCCACAAGAGCAGCCCCCGGTCCTCAGGGCTCTGGGAATGCCGGGACCTGGGCAGGAGGCCGTCACCTTGCAGTAGGGGGCCCGTTAGGGGTCCCCAGGACTAGGGTCCAGTGCGCAGAAGTGAAGTGTGCGAGTCAGGTGGGGCTGCATCCTCTGTGGGTGATCACAGAGATTGCAGAGAATGTCATGGTGAGGCATGGGGTGCGCTTCTGTGGCAAGCCCATGTGACAGTTTTTGGAAGCTGTAACAGCTAGTTGGGACGTGTTGCATTCCCAGCTGTCCCTCCCGGAGGCTTCTCGTGTCTCACGGGCTCACAAGGTTTTACAATCAAACCTATGTTTTATTCACGACACTTGGACTACACTTGCCCTCATTCCAAATCTTATTTAAAGACAGGACGGTGTCTATCAGTTGCCAAAGGACTTCTCGTAAATACCTCTCTTTGATGTTTCCAGACTCCAGCTGAACTCGGTGTTGGGGAGGGAGACCATGCAGAAATGACACTATCTGCTCTGATTGTGAGCCGTCTGTGAAAGCCCGGTGAGTGTTTCATTTATAAAAGAACCAGGTGAGTTGGCATTTGAGTGTTCACATCTGCAAGAACAGACCAGAGCATGTTGGGTTCCCGCTGCCTGTAGCCGGGAAGATACCCTCTGGTTTGGGGCACGGGAGAGGACTGCTAAGTTCAGGAATCAGCTGGCCCTTGAAATGCCAGCCAAGGCTTGGGAGACACAGATCCCCCATGGCCTTCTGGAGAAAACCAGATCCTTCTAGAAAGTCCACAGCTGTGAACAGCATGAGGACAGGACCAAATGGAGCCCAGTAATGGGACGCTGACTCATGGGAACCCAGAAAAGTCATGGGGAGCAGCCCATGTGAAGACACCCGAGAGCAGCTGGGGCCCTCCGGGGTGGGTGTCCTGCTGTGTTACGGGATAGCACGTGTGCCCGCCTGTGAGCTCCATATTCCAGCAGTGTCCTCAGTCTCACAATGACCAACGGCACCGGCTCATTTCTGTCACTGCCCGGCAGGGCTGCTAACCGACAGCCCTTGCTTATGAGTGATTTGGGACAAGCAGTGACATCACAGCCACCGTGAAAGCAGACTTTCCGTTCACTAGATGCTCACTGCACCCTGGCCATCCCAGAGGCCTCCTCAGTGACTCGCCTGCCTGTCAGGAGAGGAGCTCGCTTTTCTTAAGGGTCTGTGCTTAGTCTTCTACCCGGTTCTACTGCACACTATGGAGACTGTCACAGAGGCCTCAGGCTCCACAGGGAGGATAGTACAGACAGGAAACCAGTGAGCTTCGGGGCCATGGTCCTGCACTGGGCCACAGAGCCCATCCACTTCCTGATCAGGAGCAGCCAAGCCTGTGACCACGGCCCCATTAGCTCTGAGCATGCCTGGATACGGAAGTCGGGCCTTGGGCTTCCGGGGCACAGAGCAGAGGGGCACAGGTGTGTGGCGGGGGGGAAGCAAGCAGGTGGTCAGCCCTGGATAGAGAGGATCGGGAACTTCTAAAGACACCTAGGGAGGAGGGGAGAAGCCAGAGTCTCATGGGACATCTAACCCCCCTGGACCACCACAGAAGGCTCAGACCCCACACGTCAAAATTAGCCGTGGGGAGGACGTTTTGAGCCGCCTCAGAGGGACACATGTGGATGGGGGCGGCTCACCGCATGTTCTCTGACCCTGGGCACATCTCTGGGGACAAAAGCAGGGACACAGTTTGCTCTGCAACCTGAGAGAGGATAGGCTGCATGGAGAGCCCCCAAGCTCTCTATAAACAGAAGAGAAGGCCCTGTGTCGGATGCACAGCCGGGAGCAGAGCGGCTTCATCACGGGCGTGGGTGTCCCCCCATGCAGGTCCCCCTGCTAAGCTGCCAGGAGACGAGGGCAGGATGGACCAGAGAGAGGGCATGTCATCAGCAGGTCGCTAACCTCCCCCATGAAGAGGCTGGCACGCAGCTGCATTCTGGGCTTTCTGAGGGCACTGACACGCATCGTCACCTGTGTAACAGGACAGACTGACCTGGTTTGTCACTAACTGACACGAGCCTAAGTGTGAGACCTCTACCATGGCCAGCAGGAAGGAGGAGCCTCACAGAGACCTCACCAACATCCAGACTGGAGCCGTCAGCCCCGGCAAAGACACTAGTGACCACCTCAGAGGCGGGAGGGCCAGATTTCCTCACCAGACTCAGAAATTCACAGACAAGAGTGCACGTTCTGAGCAAGGTCTGTGCCAGGCTTGGATCCTGGTTTCTGTGAGAATCGGGACACTCACGGCAAACACGGCATCAAGGTTTCTGTCTGGAGCGCGTCTCCGTCCACCCGTATGGTCCCGAACTGGGCGTGAGCGCGTGTGCTGGCCTGTGTCTGCACACCTTTAGCTACAGGTGCACGCACACGCATATGCCTGTGTGTGTGTGTGACGCATGCATGTGGAAGTATCGAGACATTGTGTGTACCACATGGAAACTTACACATAGTTTATGTGTGTGTGATCTATACAGATAATGTAAACATGTACATACACTCGCACAGATAACACAGAAACACACATAAAGGTCAGTACGTATGTGTGGGGTACAGGGATGTATGACGCCTTTATACACATTTAGAGTGAATGGTAATGGCTCGCCCGCCCAAGTCCATCAGGGGTCACGCCGCAGTCTCTCTGCTAATGTGGCAGAACGGCCCAGGGGCCCTCCCGGCTCCCTTCCATAGGAAGTGGGCAGAGGTGGCCTTCTAGAAGTCGTCTGTAGAGCACGGATGACAGTTCTCCTCCACCAGCATTGTGGTGTCGATGAGCCAGCAAGCCACAGACAAAACGGCGACCTCCTCTCCCGGTGGAATGATAGGCCTCGGCACACATCCACACACACGAACTGACGGACGCGACCGGCCCCCTGCTCCAAGCCTTCCCTTAAATCCTTTCCTTGCAGTCTCTGTGGGTTCAGGGGCAACCCACATTTGGCCTTGTTTTCCCTGGAGAATGAATGACCTTGTCCCGCCCCTGACCCTGCCACCAGCCAGAAGAAAATACTGCGGGAACGAGTCGCAGTGCAGGTGGGTGGCCGTGATTTCGCCATGAACCCCACCACGTGGGTCTCGGCCTCCCACTGCAATAACTCTGTTTCATAAATATTTAATATTTCAGCAATGTTTTCTTAAACCAAAAGTTGACCCTTTTTCAAGCAATCATATAAGTGATCAGTATTTGCACTGCCTGAGGAAATAGGAAATTTGCATCTGGCATGTCTGAGCCCAAATTAAACATTTATACATGTTGTTCACATCGCTTGTCATTAGACCTAACTTGCTACCGCTCTCTGCCTTTGGTTCCCTGCTAGAAAAATGTTTCCTGTTTGAAACAAAATCACCCATGAAAATTACACTGGTTCTGGGAATGGTAACGTGCCCCTCAAAGGTTTTCTAAATGGTCTTTTCAAGGAGGAAGAAGTTTGCTGGGAAAACGCATTTGACCTCACGTGGAGAACCCCACATCTGAGGGTCCCGTTCCAATTATCATGGGCCAGCTAGGTGTGTTGCTTGTTTTTCGCTCTTTGCATGATTCGGTTCTTGAATAACAGCTCTGTATCCAGACTATCATTTCCCTCTTTTTACTAACACCCAAGGAGGCGGGAGAGCGAGCCCGTGGGACAAAGACGTGGTAAAAACAGAGAATGGCAGGTAGAAATAAGGACGGGGAAGTGTCACAGGGGTTCCAAAGCCATAGGTTTCAGCCTGAATGGTCCTTGCAAGGCTGGACAAGGGACTCCTCCGGTCTCTTGCAGCCAGGAGTTAAGCAAAACATTCAAAAAAGGGACGCGGCCGCATCTGGGAATGTAGAATGGCCCGTTCCCTGGATCTTCCTTTCCACACTCGGAGTTCTCATTGCCAGGACCTGGGTTTGGTGTGGCCCATGCCAGGGCCTGAATGCTGGGTCTCCACGTGAGGTCCTTGTGAAAGGCTCTGACTGGCCATTCACTCTACCTGCGTTGTATATTCAGCCATTTTATTTTTTTTTAATTACTTCGCTGCACAACAAACCTCCGTGTGAACTTAATGAGCCGTTAGGAAGCGAACAGTGAGCGAGCACTGAGTGATGCGACGGGACACTGTCAGGACCCCAGGGACCCCCTAAGCGCCCTTTCAGGCACGGCCCCTCCTCCCCCAGAGTCGCAGTCCTTGCCTGACCGGGTTGGTGGCCAGTTCCTCGCTCCTCCCATATCAGCACCGCACAGACAGTCATCGCTGAACACTGCAGGGTAGCTTGGCCTTCCTTTTTCTTCGTAAAAAGGGAGCCATGCTCCAAGGGACCTTCTGTGTCCAGCTTCCTCCCCATCACACACCATGCTGGTGACACCCAGCCATGCTGACGACACCCAGCCATGCTGACAGGCATGCATACCATCTCTTAGTTTACACATCAATCCCACGTTTGCCCTGCTCCCGGTTTCCAGCTGTGGCCGAGGATCGGAGGGCTGGGCGCTCCTGTGTGTGTCTCTCCGAGGGCGTGACGCGTGCACTGCCCTTGGGCACTCACTGAAGGGCGGGTCCCAGAGCCTGAGCACGTTCATCTCAAACAGACATGTGGACGGTTTTCCCAAAGCGCCGTGCCCACCGACATCCCCATCCACAAGCGCATTAGTCTCCACCGGTTCATCTTCTCGTCCACACTATTTTCTCGTGTTACGTTTCAGCCGTGGGGGATCAGCGTCCCACCGTGGCTTTAGTGACGATGAGACTAACACCAAATGTTTCTTAGCACCACTCTTGCCTCCTCCTATAGCGAGAGCCAAGTTCGCAGCACGGCCTCACGCGCTGACGGAACGAGACCCTTTACCGCGGTACACCCACCTCATGATGTCCACTCGATGTCCATCTTTGCGCAGAGACAACCGGGACTCAGTTACTGGAGTCCTGATATCCTGAAAAGCAGAGTTTCAGCCTCATTCCTCGTCTTCAAGAACGCTTTGTGCCATCTCCGTGTCCTCGAGAGGTCGACAGCGCAGAGCACAGAAGGTGGGGAATGAGCCCGTCCTCCCCCCGGGGTCTGACTGATAAGCTCTTGTCTTACATTGACCAGCCATGAAGATGACCCCGTGCATTCTCGCGTTCCCGGAGAGACAGCAATCGCCAGATTCTCCCCACATGCACCGCTTCTCCACTGGTTCCTGCTCACCCCTCTCAAGCGGGCACCCCCGCAAGCGCTCTCGACTCCCTGCCTTCACTGTGCGTGTGCGGGGACCAGCTCTGGGGATGTGAGCCTGGGATCTGCTTAACAACTTCGCCCTTGAAACAAGTCAGCAGCTATTTTCACTCCATGGTGTTCCGCTCTTTCGTCTTTCTTCTGTCCGTCAGTTCGGCAAGGAGCTTCATTCCTTTCTCATCTACTCTTCTGGCCACAGTGCCCTGGGCAGGACGGGACAGGCCAGGGGTGAACCAAGACGCTCTCAGCAGACGTCCTTCCCTCGTTCCTGACCTTGGGGCAGAGCGCTGGGCTGTGCGGCAGGATGCGGGATGCTCGCCACGGCGTCTTCTGAAGACGTCTCTGATCAGACTGAGGAAGGTTCCCTCTCTTCTGAGTTTCCCGAGAACTTCTAGCACTAACAGGTGGTGAATTCTGTCAAAGGCTGTTTTTTCCTTTATTGAAATGACTGCAGTCCTGAACTCTTCATTCTTGCTAACTTGGTGAATGGACGTCAGTGTATCTCCAAAGGCTAACTTTGCACCTCTGGGCTGTGCTGTGCTCGGCCGTGATGTATGCGTGTACACGTGTGTGCATTACACGCACAGGTATGTAGTATTCACCGCGTGTCTGTGTAGTGTCTGTGTGTGATGTGTCTGTGTGTGCACGAGGCTGCATTTGCTTTGTGAATCTTCTGTTGCACGTGTCTGTGTCTGATTCACAGGGACATTGATCTACGGGTTTTTTTTCTTTTAATGCCCTTGACTGGTTTTGATCTCAGGGCCATCCTAGGCTCTTAAAATGACTGGAGAATTGTTCTCCTATCTACTGTGTTCTGAAATGGTGTGTATGGTTCATTTTTTTCTTCCTTAATGATTTACTAGAATTTGGTGGAGTCCATACCCCACACCTGGAGGGTGACTGTGTGGCCACGCGACTTGCCTTCAAGTCATGAGAACACCCCTAGCCCATGCCGGTGCGGCATCAGCGTCTCCTCCATCATCGCTAACCCGTGCCGGGGGCCGCCATCCCTGCTGCGGGCACTGGGGGCACGGGCAGGGGCCATGCCATGCCGAGCTGTGCGAGACGGCCAACCATGGGCTGTGCATGAACAGAAGTGGTACCTGTGCTCAGCGCCGGAGAAGCACGAGAACCAGTCCCTGGGGCGGCGGAGAAGCGGGAGGGAGGCTGGCGGGGGCGGGGGGAGCCCTGGGACCCAGTGCCAGCTGACTGACAGCGCCATTTTGTTAAAATGAGTCTGTGATGCGCATCACAGACTGTGTCTCTTACTGTCACAGGAAACTTGAGATCCTGGTGTATGATAAGGAGCTCTGAAGCCCCTTCTCCGTCCTTAGCTACTTAGGCTCGCTTCCTGCATTTTCCCGACACTCTCAAATCTCTAATCCTCTCTCAATGGGTTATTCCGGAGGCAAAAAAATCATAAGATAAATTCTAGAGACAAAAGAGAGTATGTTCTGTTTGGGGACTGTGAAGGGACCCCTTAGCCAACAGAAGGGTCGAGGGGAATCCGAGGGACAGGCTGAGATGCTGACCACCAGGAAGCGGCAGTGACCACAGGCTCTGGGAAGTCAACGCAGGGAGCCTGGAGCACCCAGGGCAAGCAACGGGGCCGAGGGAGGCGGCAGGCTCTGAGACCGTGGATGAGGGAGGCTGTGGAGGGCAGCAGTGCGGAGAGCTAGTTCAGGCTGACACAGGTGTGTTCAGGACGCCCGTTGGACACCCGAGGGGGTGGACCCTGGGCAGGTGGAGATTCCCCTGGGACAGAGAAAACCGAGGGATGAACACAGAAGTGAAATGGTGCCTCATCTGTGCTGTGGACTGAAGGCTTGTCCCCCTTCCCCCGCAGGGCCGTGATGGAGGCAAGGTGTCCACGGATGTCATTAATGCCAAGTGAGTCATGAGAGTAGAGCCCTGACATGACGGGATCTGTGTCCTTGAAGGACGAGACACCAGAGAGCTGGCTCTCTCTCGCTGCTTCCCGGAAGGCAGGCCACGGGAGCACACGGCAAGAAGGCAGCTGCCTGGCAGCCAGGAGGCTCAGAACAGAACCCACCTGCCAATGCCTTGACCTTGGATTCCCTGCCCGCAGGTGTGAGGAATGAATTCCTGTGGTTCAGGCTCTCGGGGAGGCGAAACTCTGCCTCCCTGCTCTTGGGTCACCGGCAGAGCCTCAGACAGATCCGCAGGAGACAGTGACGCCTGGGCCACCCGGGAGAGGAAGACCTGGGAGCAGACGGAGCTGCTCTTTGACCCGGGTCTGCGCGTCGAGCTTCTCTGGGCCCCGACTCCCCGCGACGCTGGTGATAGGAGTGTCCCTCCCTCTGGGGACGGGGGCATCCACACCAGAGTGGTATCTCCGGCTGTCGGGAAGGAAAGGGGTGTCAGTGTCCTTCTTGTCCCGCTGTTTTCCAAGTGTCTTCAGCTCAACGCGAGCATTACGGCAAAGTGGCCTCTTCTGGGGCGATGCATTCCGCCACCCTCGAAGCCGTCCAGTCCGCGGATGTTGTCACGACAGCTGGAGCAGGCGAGGACGAGGCGTGCACATAGCCCCCTGCAGCCTGGGAGCGGCCAGCCAGCCACCGCGAGGAGCGCCAGCACGATTCCGATCCTCGGGCCAAGCACAAGCAGAGAAGACCCTCAGGGAGCTCGGCAGGACCCCCAAGGTGAGAGGAGGCCCAGGTCTGAAGCTTCACGGGACTGGTTCTGGCATTTTCTACCTTTAAGCTTCTCCTCAAAATAATTAAAATCTGTTTCCCCGCGACGACTGCCTCTCAGTCCTGAAACCCCCGCTCTTGGGAGCCCACGGCCCCTCCTCGCGAGCCCTCGGGAGCCGCGTCCGGGAGTGAGCAGGAGTGCTTGGCGGCCGGACAGACAGGAAACGGTGGGGACATGTCCCCCTGGGCTGTCTCCCAGGACGAGAGGGCAGGAAATGCCACAACCACAATGGGGCCCTTCACGTGACACGCGGGCTCCGTCCAGGCAGCCCAGTGGCCTGCGCCTTGTGACAAAGGGACTGCGAAGGCGGCTGTGGAGAAGGTTGGCCTGGACCATGTCTGGAGCCTTCTGAGTGTCCTCTGGGTGCAGGAGGGTGCATGTGCACATCTCCGAGCGGCCCCCGCGCCCTTGGGGCCGTGGCCAACCCTGACACACAAACCAGGCTGCGTGGGGCCAATCTCAGGGTTACAGACACAGAGATCGTGTGTTTCTGAATTCTGGCACCGAGTACGTGGGGAGAAACAGCCCACTGGGGCGAGGACTCCTCCCTAGCGTGAGGTGAAGGCCACGCGAGCAGGCGCCCTGGGCAGGTCCCAGGACAAATGTTATTGCCGTGATTTGGGGGCAGCTGGTGGCTGAGGCAGCCGAGGGTGCAGAGCCAACAAGGAGAAGCAAGACGCCAGCAGAGAGCGTCCAAACCGCCATGAGGCTCCGTGCTGCCCACAGCGGCCCTGCCCCTCCCCCGCCCCGGCTCTTGCATTGGCGAAATAAAAGGAGAGCAGAGCCGGCGTTTCCCTCGCTGTGAAAGACACGAAGCAGACCCCAGAGAAGCTGCGCGAGAACCTGACTCAAATCCAGTCACCACGTGAACAGGAAGAAATCCGCACAGTGATGTAGACAGTGAAAGCGAGCAGTGGTCTGTGTGGTCGGAAATGTCCTCCTGTGCAGGGGACTTCCTGCAGTGTCTACCCAAGAAAACCCCTTTTATTTCCCTACTTTAATTTTTTAAATGAAATTTCAGACGACAGCACACTCTGCAATCCAATCAGGGGTATGCTTTCGGTTGAAAAACACAGGATTGCTGAATTTTTAAAAGGACAATGGAGGGAGAGAACAGAAAGGAACAGGAGAAAATCTCACCCACGAATCAGAGGACCAGCTGGAGAATTTCTCTCTTAACTGTGGATAAAAGTGAGAAAGAGAGCAGTCGAAGTAAAATAGAAATTAAAATAAAATGCTCACATGTTCTAAAAACTAAGCAGTGAAAAGTGCAGGCTTTGGAGGGGCGGTCCCCGGAGTTCAAGTACAGATGGGCCACGGACTGTCCCATGTCCCGCAACCTCACCACCTGACTGGAGAGTTGCTTGTGGAGGATGCGATCCAAGGACAGAAGAGCTAAGGAGTCCTCAGTACAATGCAAGGCATGCACTAAGTGCATGATAATAGCTTTATTAATGTCAAAAAACACCAACAATTACCACGGAAAACTGGGAAGGAGATGCACATCTCGTAACATACACAATTTCTAGTGTGAGACTCACGATAAAGCTACTGTAAACATTCTAACCAGATACGTGGTTTAAGTAGGAGAGAGTACGTGTACGTTGCTTTCAGACGTTTCCTCTCCCTCGTGGGGTAATACGTCTCCTCTCTTCCCCTCCCGACTAAAGTCAGCAGGCCACGTGCTTCCCCCCGTGCCATGTGCCAAGACCAGCCAACACCTAGGGCCATGTCTTTGCTGCCTGTCCTCAGCACATGCTTCCTCATCGACGGAGGAACACGGAGAAATCTCACCATGGTTTCCACCGGTTCTTGGGCTGTGGGGAGTATGAGAGAAGAGCAGGTGGGTGTGAGCCACCCTGTATGGTACGGAGGTCTTTGCCCCTGACCGTCAGAAACAAACACGGTCAAGGCCAGCTCTTCTTCACAGGAGCACACAAAGCTGAAACACCTTTGTTTTAAAACAACAAAGAAACAAAGTAAATAAACCAAGCATCTAATCTGAGAATTTAGGGGGAAAAAAACAGTTAAATTAAAGAGAAAAGAGAAATCAATACAGTTAAAAAGATAAATGAAGAAATAAGTCCCTTTGAAGTCGTAAAAAACATAAATTTTGCTTGTGGGCTTCTCATCATCATGACAAAAACTGATGATAAAGAAAGCCACATGAATTAGAAAAACACATGCATTCTAATCAAGCAGGGGAAAAGGGAATAAAAACAGAGATAATCCTGAACAGGAAGTAAATTTCACAAAAGTAGGAAAATACCCTATAAAGGTTGTAATAATTATTGTAATGTTTATAATTCTAGTAAATCCAAATCTATAATTTTAAAACATACATCATAGGGGCAACTGGGGGGCTCAGTTGGGTAAGTGTCCAACACTGACTTCTTTCTGCTCAGGTTATGACCTCAGTGTTATGAGATCAAGTCCCGCGTCAGGCTCCATGCTCAGTACGGAGTCTGCTTGCGATTCTTTCCCCCTGTCCCTCTTCCCCTGCCCCTCCCCCTGCTCTCTCTCTCTCACTCTAGAATAAATAAATCTTCTTTAAATAAATAAATAAATAAATTATGCAGCAGAAATAGCAGCATGAGGTTAGGGATTGGGGTCCATTCCACCCACAAATATATGCTAAGCTTCTAGAAAAGCAGCAGGCACACAGCAAGCATTCTGTAGATATTTGTTAAATGAATGAATGTACAATTTAGTAAGTGCAGGGAGAAAAGAAGGAAGGAAATCTTGATGAAACTGAACATAATCCTGGGAAAACAAATATTCCCAAACTTTTAAGGAAATACTAGAAAACATAAACGAACAATAACCGCACACAAGATAACACGAAAGGCAGTTAAACGCAGGCTACTTGCACTGCATAGCGTCCCACAGTAACCTACAGAAGTAGATGGAGCTGCCACATATGCCTACATGCAAAGACTACATGAAAAAAAAAACAGGTAAGTTCAACATTCAGAATTACTGAATTGCTCTGAAAATAAAGCAGAGAGGAAAATTGCGAATTTCCATGAGTGCTTATATATGCCTTTAAATACACAGAAGAAAATACAGAAGGATCCACACCCAGATGATGGGGACAGGAAGAGCAGCGGGAATTATTAAAAGAGGCTTTTGTTGTATCTATATTTGTAAAACTGTATATGACAAAATTGTATCCGTATATGGCCTGCAGTTGGACATTAATTTAAAAGATGAAATGTCTAAAGTTGCCCAAGAACTAACTTCATAAAATATGCCAGGGCCAGGCGTCTGTATGAGTAGGTTATTTCAAAACTCAGGAAGAGACCGTTCTTATGCTATTTAAATTATCTCAGTGCATAGAAATTTGGAAAACTTCCCAGTTCATTGCATATAACTCTGGGGCCAAAAATCTTTTTAGAAGCACAAAAATAAAACTATATAGTAATCCTAGCTCTGAATAATTATTTGAAAATTCCAAGTGAGTTGCAAATCTATCCAATCTATCAATATAGTTAAATAACAGAAAATGACCAAATATGTTTAATTCTAGACAAAATTAGTACATTTATTAATATAATTTACCAGGATAGTTCCAATAAAAACAAACTACATGATTATTGTAATAAATGTCTAAAAGCTATTTGGCCAAATTCAGTATTAATTCCTGATTTTTATAAATTATTTATAAAATAAGGATAGAAGAATATTTCTAAGAATATTTTAAAATAAGATAAAAAAGATTTATCTGAAATTATTAGCCGTTCTCATGAAAGCAAAAATTCTCAGATATTATTTCTGAAGTCAATGCAAATCTTAAAAATATGATATAGTATAACAGAATTTTTATTATGATTTTTTAATAGTTGATCTGACTTAGAGAATGAAATCAAAATGTATTAGAACAAAGTGCTTTAATGTCTGTAACTTTAGTAGACTCCAAACCTGGTAACTTTATTATAGCCAATAACGAAACCAAGTATAATGTAAAAATACAAAACAACCTAGTCACGATAGCAACAAAACTACACAATATTTCTAGGGACAAAGATATCCTAAAGTGTGTAAGATCTGCACAAAGAAAACTGCACAGATCACGAAAGTCATAAAACTGAGCAAACGAGGCTGTGCCGTGTTTCCGTATGAGACCTGATTCTTGTAAGGGTGTCCTCGTTCTCCTCGTTTACTTGACAGGCGTTAACGTAATTTTAATAGAAACCTCAAATAGGTCGTGGACTTGACAACGTGTTTCTAAAATTGTTTTGTAAAGGAACTCGTGTAAGGATATTAGAGAAAAAATAAAGAAGCAAAACAGCAATAAGGCTGCTTGCCTTGTAACATACAAGCCCCCATTGCTGGTGCGCCCACGCGATGGACGCATGTCACACAGACACACGACGGCGGGGCGTCGCAAGACAGAAAGCTCAGAAGCAAGTCCGCGCACGGCAGCAGCTCAGAAGAGAACATCGGGCTTTCAAAGTGGGGACGGGTCACACCCGGTAAGTGGGGAAAAGGGAACCTGGACGGAAAGGCATCGAGGTCTCTCTCTTCCCGCCCGTCTCACGACACAGCTCTGGTGAACTGGAAGGCAAAGGCAGAGCAAGTCAGAACCTCAGCGGAAGACAACGCAGAGGACTCCAGTGTGTTGGGGACAAGTCACTTTAAACGCAAAACCAGATGAAGGGAAAAACGCTATGCTTGACTATGTAAGAATACAGAACTCTGGGTCTTTAAGCACCACAAACCAAGTGAGAAAGTGAGGCAGCCCCGGGGAAGATGCTGGTGCATGTTTGGCAAAGGTCTGTAACCCCGATGCAGAAAGTTACAGCAAATCCGCAGAGAAATATGACCGTGAAGTGGACACTCTGTAAAATCAGCTTGAAGGAGAGGAACTGTGCACAGCTGCCACACGCAGAAAACACGCACTCTCCAGAGCAAGCACGAAATGTGACCTGCCACAGCGGGGCAGAATCCGGTCACGCCGCAGACCGGGCACACGTGTTTTTAATCTCCTAATAAACCCGTGAGTCGAGTCACGCCCATGAAAAAGCAAAGATCAAGGCCCACAGTGCGTGGGTACAACCGGATGCCGCTTCTGATTTACCAGAAATATTTCAGAAAATGAGGCTTGTTCGGACGCTTCTACTACGTACAGAACCGTCATTAACCATGAAAGACTAAAAGCATTCTGGAAAGGACAAGGGAGAGCCAGTAAATTCTCTCTCACCATAATTATTTAAATTCTTTCAGAAGGAACAAAGGGCCTATGTACTAAGTGACGAAACAGGAAGAAAACAAAGCTGTGTTTACTCTAAAGGGACAGATTTTCTCTTCATGGTAGAGACAGGCGAAATGTGCAGCACAGTGAAATGTTCTTACAAACTCCCACAGATGAAACTATAAAACCTGGGTGAGATATTGAGAACAATTACTTAAAGACATTTAGAAAACTGAAGGAATGGGCAAAAGCCAGAGAAGTGTTCGGGTGATTAAAAATGAACCAAAAAAAGCAACTAAAGAAAGTGAGCGTGTGGGTTCATGGCACTTGGGACCCAAGGAGCTTTCCGACACCAAGGCTGTGGCTGCAGGGTGGCAGCCGGCCCCCTCGGGGTGCAGGAGACACAAGTCAGCCCTGGAAGAGCGGCCGGAATTTCCCGGGGAAATCCTGCAAGTCAGAACACGGCAGGAGCGGGACCCGGAAGAAACACGACCCACACCCAGGTCACGGGCCGCCAGAGAACTCAGCGCAGCAGGGACACCACAAAGGACTCGGACACGCTGAGGAGGGATCGTTCCTGAGATCGAGCCGTGAAAACAGGCCGGGGATTGCAGCTGCTGCCCAGAGCACCGAAAGCAAGGTTTGTCCTTGGAGGCCACACCACGGAACTACGTGTGAGAACAAGGAAAGTAAACACTCAGAACTCACCTGACTCGGCACCACGCTACCACACAACCTGAAACATCTGTTTCTAAACCCAAGTCAGCAGACGCACAGAACAACAGAAATGTTGGTGCCTGGGGGGCTCAGTTGGTTAAGCGACGGCCTTCGGCTCAGGTCATGATCCCGGGCCGGGATCGAGTCCCGCATCGGGCACCCAGCTCTGCAGGGAGTCTGCTTCTCCCTCTGACCCGCTCCCCTCTCATGCTCTCTCTGTCTCTCTTAGATAAATCAGTCAATCAATCAACCTTTAAAAAAAACCAACAGAAATGTGTAATCTGTTCACGCAAAGAAAGGCAGCCCCTGGGAACCAAGCACAGTGGCCCTGGGGTTGGGCAAGCAGGGGCTTCGAGGCAGCTGCTGCAAAGAGAATTAAAGGGCAAGGTGGAAAGGGCTCTTACGAACAGGAGGCAGCAAGTGTCAACAGAGAAGTGGGGCTTCCGGTCCAGCACGGACGAGGACAGTCGCAGGTCCTGAAATCCACCATCAGGACTTGGTAGCAGCCGGGCAATAGCGAGGAAGCACCAGCCACACGGTCTACAGGTAAAGTGACGCAACGAGTCTGACAAACGTGTAGAGGAATTCCATAATAGGGTGAAAAGAATCGGGTCAAGAAGAGGACAGATGGTTCTGTGCAAAGACATACAAAGCTGGACAATCGGAATCCGAGTTACAGGAGGAGTCAGGAATGGGGGGGGAGGGGCGGCTGTCACGGGCCCTACAGACCCTGAAATGAGAATCCAGTTCTTCCGGTAAACCTGACACCTTCGACTGGAAGACACTCTGACCTAGACCTGCAGCCAGCACCAGAGCAGACAAACATGACCACCAGTGACACAGGAAGATGCAGAACATCTGAATTTCTAGCTGCATCTACCAGGAAAAGTAAAAACCTACCCACAAGGGAACTCCTCGCTGAGAACGTGTCTGTGTGGGATTCTACAAGACATTAAAGAAGGCAATAACCCAACTCTGCAGAAAGCCTTTCAGAAAAAAAAAAAACGAGAGGAGGAGGAGATACTCCTTGGTGGGTTTTTATGAGATCCGCTTTTCCTCTGACAACACAGCCAGAGACCCCGCGGGGAATGCGGGGACCGGCCAACCACAGCCCTCGCGCCCGGCTCACAAGAACTCGTAATCAAACATCAGCAGACCGAGGCCAACAGTATGTCACAAGGACAGCGCATGGCCAATTAGTGCCTGTCCCAGCAAGGCACCATTCCTTTTTACAAATTATAAAACGCAGCATATTAAAAAATAGAAGGGAAAACCATACGTGATTCTCTCAATACACCCAGAAAGACTAATTGACGAAATCAAGCCATTCGTGATTAAAAAAAAAAAAAAATCTCAGCAAACTGGGGAAAGAAAGAAACTTCATTCAGTTAAGAGCACCCATGGCAAACCCACAGCTCACATCATCAGCAAGGCCGATGCGAGGGTTACAGGGTTAGGACTGAATCTAGGGTCAGGGTTAAGGTCAACGTAACTGATGCCACAAGTCAAGAAAACAAAGTAAAAGTGAGCGCATTGGAAAAGAAAGATTGAAGCTGCGTTTTTTCACAGACGACTTGGCTGTGTAAGTGGAAAACACTAAGGGAGGTATCTGACAGCCATGGGAATGGAGCGAATTCAGCCCCGTTCTTTAAAACAAGGTTAGTATAGGAAAACCATTGTGTTTCTGTGCACTGGCAGCAAACTATTAGGAATGATGTAAAAATTTAATTTACAATATAATTTATAATAGCATGAACAAATATGAGATAATTAAAGGTGAATTAAATAAAATATGTTAAGACTCATGCACTGAGAACCACAAAACTTGCCCTAAAGATATTAAGTCGTAAAGCAATGGCGGGACGTAAGGCATGAATCAACCGGTAGACTCACTGTGGGAAAGATACTGATTCTCCTTAATCGGTTTTTCTACTCAGCCCAACCCTAGTCAAAATTCCAGTTATTTTTTATTGTAGAAATTTGCAAGACAGCTCAGAAACGTGCATGAAGACACAAAACGTCAAAATAGCGTTTATAAAGGGGAAACTAATTTGGCAGTTGACTGTGTTTGTCCACAAGCTCTGAGAAGCCGCTGCAAGCCTGGGAAACGCCCTGGGAGGGAGAGCAGGGAGGCAGACAACTAGACGATAGGAGCTTCGGAAGCCGAGCTGGGGACAGCTGGACGCAGAGCAGGAAGGACCCACGGGAGCAGAGGGAAGGATGGAAGAGGGAACTGCCGGAGGCTGCCAAGATGTCTCCGAGGTCGTACAAGGCCCGGAGGGGTCCTTGAGACAAGTCCTAGACCTCCAGGAGAGAGCCTGCCTCTGGGTTTCTGACTCACCCAGCATCATCCGAGCATGTGGCAGGAGCAGCATGGATCTCGGAGTGCGTCTGGGGCCCTCGGTCGATCACATTCCCGTGGTTGGAGGACCCCAGTACGCATCCCTATGGCCGCCACTCTTAACACTATCGACTTTGAGAATTACCATAAAGCTACAGTGTTGGAATGATGTAGTGTTGGCAGAAGGACAGGGACGTAAATCAATGGAACAGAATAGAGAGCCCAGAGATGGACCCGAGCATCTATCTTCCATTGATTTTTGACAAAGGTGCCCATGCAATTCAAGGGAGAAAAGATGTATTTTCAACAAATGGCGCTGGCACAATCGCTTATCAATATGGGGTGAAAAGTCACATCATGCTCCAAAATTAGCTTGAAAGTGCTCACAGCACCTAAAAGATAAAAGCCGGTGTTGTAAAACTCCTAGAAAAGAGTACGGGAGAACATCTTTGCCATCCTGTGGTGGTCAAGGACTTCTTAGGAAAGATGCAAATATATCATGCTTCCAACAAGGCCTGTGAAGGGGGTCCCTCCCCCCACTGACATGTGAAGAGTCAGAGCCGCAGGAGGCTGCCACCTGCCCGTGTTCACGTCCTGGAAGCCAGCCAACATGGGCTCAAACTCAGGCCGTGTGCGTGCAGACAGGACCAAGTCACATCAGTTGAGGCCAATTTCAGGCAAAATCTCAACACGGGTGTTTTTTGTGGGGGAGATTCTTTGCCCCAAAATTATTCTAAAGAGTGGAAGAAAAACACACAGTAACGACAAAGGAAATTCAGAGAACAAACACTGCCGCACATAATTCTAAAATCATTGTAAAAATATCAGAACTAGAAGTATCGTATGGGCCCCTAAGCCTAATCGAATGAGAAGATGCTCAAATGGACCTTCGTGTCCATTGGGATGGTGTGACATAACCTGGCACCGGGGTCTGGGCCAGAGCCACGCTCCCCACAAGATCCTACTGAGAGCAAGTCCATTAACATATGATTTCAAGCCACGCCGACAGCATGATACATGTGCTAGGAGTCTGGGACGGAATGGGAAGAGCTGGCCTTACGTCCCGCTTTGCTTGTAAGCCCTGGAGCCCAGGGTCTCTGCACACTGAGCCATGAGGGAGGAAAGAGAGGGAGGAAACTCACTTGACCCGTGGATCGGAGCACAGCTGGTTCTGACTCGCCCTGTCCAAGCGGAGCAGGACGCACCATCTACACCAGGAGATGAGAGACAGGAAACACACGTGTGGATGCCCACCCAGAGGGCACAGCACCTGTGGGCCACGCAGCTCTGCTGGTATAAGCCCGGGGTCCCAGACAGGGCAAACCACAGGTGCACCAGGGCCCTAAGCGGCGTTCTCTGGGCGTGACCTTACATCGTAGACGTGACCTACCCTCTGCTGGGGTGGCAGGGTCTGCCCTTGATTCCCACGCACACAGGAGCAAGGGTGGGGGACAGCAGCACGCAAAGGTGGAAAGACCCTTGAGATGTCACCCTCCGTTAGCAAAGCCAACTCCAGAAAAGCGGGGCCGACATGAACGTGCGGCCACGGGACGGTGGTTTGTCCTGGAACCTGTCGCAGTTCAGTCCGGCTCTGCACTAACGTGAGAGTGACGTGTGACAATGCTCTTGATGTGTCACCAAAAATCAGAATGACGGTACCTGGGACATGCACGCAGAGAAGGAAGGGGACACATGGAACGTTGACCAGATTTCTCTCTGAGTGGTGCTCACATCCATCTTTATGACTGTCCTTGTCCTCTCCTCACTTTTTGAGACTTTCTCAATCAGCATTACTCTTTACAGAGGCGTCGGTGTTCCCGCGGCAATTACAGGCCCGCTCTGGTCTGCTGGGTCCATCTCCGCATCGGCATGCGCGGGGGGAGCCGCGGGACCCGCAGGGGGTGAGAGATGGGACCATGGCGGGGGGCGGGGAGCCGCAGGCCTGCGCGTGGGGGCAGCAGCAGGACCGTGCCTGTGGGCGCAGACAGCCCCGGGCACCTCGGAGACCTTGGGCGGTCAGTAACTTCATGAGCTGAGAGGAAAGGGCACAGGGCTGGGTCTGTGGGAGCAGCTCTGCGGAGGCAGGGGGCACCCTCCCGCACTCCCACCCACACCATCAGGGGTGCCAGCCTTCACAGGGAACCACATCTTTGGAGGAGACTGGAGTCTGTCCCTGTGAAACCCAGCAGGCGGCCGTGGAGGCAGGGCCAGCACCCCGTCCCTGCTGCACAGTGGCACCAACCCCACGTCCTCCTGCGGCACGCAGCAGTGGAAGGGGACCCTGACCGCCCTCCAAGTGACAGGTGCAGGAGGCTGCCTGTTAGGGTCCGCAGGGTTTCCCCATCACAAGCCTGCCCTCGGCACTGGAGGCCAGGCCTCATGCTGGGGCTGCATGGGACAGAGGACGACAGGCATCCAGCCTCCCAGAGGCCGAAAGGCCACAGGTCAGCAGACACGAACACTCCGGCTGCTGAGCACCAACCACATGGCATGGAGGACGAGGGGCCCACTGGAAGCAGACAGAGCCTGGTGGAGCCTCCTAGCTCCTCTCCCAACTGGGCTCTCGGGGAGAGACGGTGTCCACTGATTAAACCTTTCCAAACCGGTTTTGGTTTTTTTTTTTAAAGAATTTATTTATTTATTTGACAGAGATCACAAGTAGGCAGAGAGGCAGGCAGAGAGAGAGAGGGGGAAGCAGGCTCCCCGCTGAGCAGAGAGCCCGATGCGGGGCTCGATCCCAGGACCCTGGGACCATGACCTGAGCCGAAGGTAGAGGCTTTAACCCACTGAGCCACCCAGGCGCCCCCCCCCAAACTGGTTCTGTGAGTTTCCTTGTTCAACTATGCACCGCAGCGGTGTTGGGGCAGAAGTTCAAGAACCGGTTCGGGGTTGTGGCACCCGCAGGTGGGCATGACCTGGTCTCTGGCTGTGCTGATCCACACGGTGCAGACCCCTGACCCCAACAGGCTCAAGCTTCCAGGTTGACTCTGTAAAGACTGGTCTGGAGACTCTGGGCTCTGAGCCGTTAGAGCAGGTGCCGTGAACACCGCGGGCCAAAACTGGCCCTCCCGTCCCTGGATGTCACGTATAGAACTTCCCGCAACCCATTTGAAAACAATTTGGAGATATTCATCAAATGCCTTCAAAGGGATCATAACATTTAACATAATGGCAAATTCCATTTTTGAGCATCTGTGCTAAAGCCAAAAGGAAAAAAAAAAAAAAGCAAAAAGTAGTCAGTGCCCTGACTCTGTAATAGCAGAAATGGAAATAAACACAGGGCAGTGGACGGTCAGGAAACTCCACAGACACTCAGGGAAGATGTGGGTGGACAATCTGGAGTCACAAAGGGTCATGACCTCACGGGCTCATGCCGGTGCACAGACGATCTTCCTTCCGGGGAAAGGTGACCCCAGAGAGGACCAGCCCATGGGCAGGGGAGAGGTGGGGGAAGCAGGAAGGGGGATCCAGGGCCTGGGGACAAGAGGGCCAAGGGCCAGCTCCCACCTCAGGCCAGTCTGCTGACGGACGCCGACACCCCCTTGTGTCTGGGTTTTTACCTCTGGAAGACCATGTCTTGTCTGCCATGCCAGAAAGTGTCATAAGTCATGGCAAATAAGTACAAAATGTTTAAGTGGAAGAGACAATTTGTGTTCTGTTCTGTGTTGAGTTCACAGAGGGACGCTAACGGTACTTCTACTCTCTTCTCAAAGATGTGTGTGTCGCGGGGAGATACGGTACGGTTTTGTATCTTCTTCATGATTTCGAAAGGGAAAGCAACGAGGGGCTATCATAGCACTCACTGAACAGAAGAGGATGATTTTTTCTGAAATAATAAAATGGCATTTGTAATGAAATGCGCTGAACCCCGGGCTGGTGTGGGTCCCCCTCCCCTTACAATCTACGTTCTCTTGGCTACGAGTCATGTTTTCCCGTTGAGAATAAATGGGGACGTTAAAACCAAAGCGCGATACCCCTTTATTTAGGTGTTCCCAGTTTCCTCAATGCCCTCAAAGAGTAAAGTGCGCGCGAACACACACACACACACACACACACACACACACACACACAGTTACAAACGAGGGCCCTGCACCCACGGAGGCGACAGCAATCACTGCAAACAAACGGGATCGAAGGGCTCCCTGGCGCCAGCGGCCCATGCTCAGCTGACACGCAGGTGATGGGCAGAAATTGGTCCCTGGTGCCGACAACCAGCCCTGAGTGTCAGCATGAAAGGGACTCGGGCAGTGAGAGGACTAGGCATCACCGAGAGCTTAGCTCAGATCCCTGACAGCTGCCCGAGACACAGCCTGATGAGCAGAAACGGAAGAAAGAAAGAAACAGCATTTTAAGGAGCTCATGACTTGTAGATGGGGCAGCTTGGCGTGGCACCCGCTTACAGCGGTGGCCAAGACCGTGGCCTCCGGAGAACCTGCAGGCCCCTGGGAGTGGGCTGGAGTCCCAGGGCCGGCACAGGGCCAGCACTGCGCAGAGGGACGGATGACAGGTTGAACGAGCCCACGATGAACGAGGAGGCGTGAGAGCAGCTCTCTGTTCCAGAGCGAGGCCGGCCAGAGGCCAGGGGAACTGCTGAGGACAGGCCGGCTCCCTGCGAGGACCTGGCACCCCACACAGCCCTGCCCACGCCCGCCCCCCCACTCCGCTTCAGAGCATGACAGGTGCGGCTTCAAACTGGGACTGCCCTGTCCTTGCCGGTCTCTCCAGAGAAGGCCACCAGAGTTTCATCCTGGCCTCAAGGCAACAACCACACGACTCCTGGGCCTCATGGCAGGAGGACATTGGGGTGGAGGGTCCCTCATCTCTTCCAGGCCACAGTGTGGCCCACAGTGGTCATAAAGCCCTGGCCAGGCTGTGTCCCCCAAAACAGGCTGATCCTCTGGAGAGCCTGGAGAGCCTTGGAGACACTCAGCTGGTGACCACATCTGTAGGCTGAATGAGGTGTGGCTGAGTCTGTCTACAGGGCGATCACTGGGGAAACACCGTGTTGCCCCTGAGCCCCCTCGTCCTCCCCGAGCACAGCCTGGCACGGTTCCTCCCGTCATGTCCCCAGATTCTCCCCACCGCCATTCCCTCCCGGCTCGGCCTAGAACGTGTATAAAGCAAGGACGACTCGCAGAGCTCGGTTTTGTTCCGGAAGAACGCTGGCCTCTCCCGCCCCTCGGCTCCAGGAGCGTTCGCGCTCGACCATGGATGAAAGAGCACAGCACCTGCCACCCCTGCCGGCACCTGCCGGGGCCGCGCCTACCGCAGCCCCGCGGCCCCCACCGCAGCCTCCTGCACCAGCGCCGCCTCCTCTCAGTCGCGGGCAGAGGCGTCCTTCATTCTGTCAACAGCGGCCGTGAAAAGGCAGAGTCATCCTCGTCTCGGGTAATACTTTCAGGGAAATTTGAATCATCTGCTGCTGGCCGTGTCTTCTCGGAGATGAATGGGCTCTCGACCCCCCGGGCCCTGTGAAACATGCTCACGGCATTTTATATCCCGTTTTAAAGGGTTGGTTGGGAGCTTCCGGCTTCCGTTAAGGTAATTCACGTTTTGGACATGATTGTTTCTGTGTCCCCCTAACCTGCCCCATGTACACACGCGTGTGCACACATGTAGACTCGCACAGACTCTCACACAGGCACACACTCACCTTATCTCGGGGGCCCTCGTGTTCTCACCCACATTCTGTCCATCTCTTGTTGCACGAGCCCCAACATTTCGGGGCTGAGCTGGGTCATGCAATGACGTGTTGACCAGGACAAGCCCGGGACCCTGCTCTCGTGGAGTTTCCAGCCCCGCAAAGGAGCCAGACAGCAAACAAAGTAAGCACACAGCTGGTTACTTCACTACGGTGGTGGTGGATTCTAAAAAGAAGGACCTTTTCCTCCCTATCAGCCGGGGAACCACCTCATTTATAATGAATGTTCCCCATCAATCCGTTCTAATGATGCTGCATTTCGCTTCTATAATTAAATGGGATTTACTTGGCGATTTATACCCCAGGTTTTCCTAGAAGAACAGATCTTATTGGCTTAACAGCATCTCAGGAAAGTCAGGGAGCTTGAACAGTAACCTGAGAAACGGGCTTTTCCGTGCATATTTTTTGAAAGGTGGTGGGAGAGCAGAGCAGTTCCAGATGCAGTGTAGACAGCTGTGAGGAGAGGAGTGTGACACCAGCGTTAGCACACGCCCCATAACCACACCGGTTTTGCAGACACATCTCCACCTTGCGGACTCCTGGGGCCCAAGGACAAGGACCTCCATGATCACCCTCACTCAGGCCGCAGACGAATCTGACGTGTGATGTCACTGCTTCCCGCCCCTCCCATCCTACCTACTTGCACACTCCCAACCTCCTTGTGGGCAAGAATACTCACCGTTCCCCACAGCGCAAACGTGTCCCCCAGCTCCTACTTCCCCAGGGGTGAAGGCCAAGTTTGTTCATGTGGCATTTGATGCCCTCTAGAAAGTTTACAAAAGAAACTGGTGGGGCGGGGGGGTTGGGGAAACTTCACTGGACACTCCTTTGAGTCCTGAATCTTTCCCTAATTTATCAAAAATAAATGAAGTTAAACAAAGAAAGAAGAGAAGAATGTGTCAGTTCTTCTAGAGACCTGCCAGAGGAGTTTCGTGTGGTCCCATACGGACACAGGCTTGGGGCCTGAGGAAGTGGGCTCCGGGAAGCAGGAGCACCGCACAGAAAAACCCTCGTCACACACAAGAAGACGCTCCCTGGGGACTTCAAGCTTCGTGAGGACGGAGGACTCGCCTGCGGTTGGCGCTGTGCTCGCTGAGCGGAACTGCTTAGTCCTTGGGTTTAAGAGGCACCAGAGAGAAGCCGCAGACGCAGCCCACCCTCAGAGCTTGGCCCACCCTGAAACAATCGTAAGGACAACGCGAACAGTCCGTGAAGGACAAGAACGGTCAGGCTGAGGGATTTCCTGGCTGTCCCGCAGGAAGATGCTCCAGCCGGCTACACCTCTGCCTTCGGCTCAGGTCATGCTCCCAGGGTCCTGGGATCGAGCCCCGAATCCGGTTCCCTGCTCAGCGGGGAGCCTGCTTCTACCTCTCTGACGGCTGCACCCCCTACTTGCGTTCTCTCTCTCTATCAAATAAATTTAAAAAAAAATTTAAAAAAGGAAGAAAGAACAGCTTGCCCCACTTTTCCTCACAACAGGAGCAGACGTCAGCCCAACCACCATGGAACAGCTGGAAGGCCATTGCCCCACGATTCGGAAACTTGGACTCTCCCAGGACCAGAGAATGCACAGCACAACCCCGGCCAGGCACAGGCTGTCCCCCCGGGGAGGGGGGGAGGGTCAAAGTTTATTCTCTGTTACCCTCAGGGGGTCCCCTCTTTTTGGTAAATATTTGTAAATCTTTAAAAATATGTAAAAGTTGTGGAAAATAATACAGGAAAAACATCCACGAACTGCCACCCAGGGTTTTAGAATATTCCCCATGTTTCTTCTTTGTCTCTTGTTCTAGGACAATATCCTTTCAGGAATCCGGGATCAATGGTGGGGCTGCCTGAAGACCACCCTCAGCTCTCAGCCCTCTTGGGCGGGGGGGGGGGCATTGCCTCACCTGATGAGAACTACCTGGTCCCTGGGTTGCCCCTCCTTCCTGGGAAAGCCCACAGCCAAAGGCAGATGAGGAGGGGATGAAAAGACCCCACTAAGGGCAACTCTGAAAGTTGTCCCAGTTTCATCACATGCCCTGGGAGGCGGCTGGGTCTTTGCTGGGCTCATACCACTTCTCACTTCTCCCTTGGCCATGGTCATGGTGCCAACCCAGGAGCAGTCCCCTAGGAAGCCCTTCAGACCCTCCCTCTCTCCCGCTCTCCCACTCTGATGTCCTGTTGCTCTAGAAAAATCGAATGTGAGACAAAAATCCCCCCTGTAACGTTCCCTGGTCCCATTCCTTTCCCCGTCTTCCCACAGGCAGCAATAAATAGGAATTATACATTTATCCTTTGTGTTCGTGTCTTACTGTCTTACCAACACACAACCATAAACCCGCAAACAATAGAGAAATTGTGTTTTTTTTTAATTTTTTAAATTTCTTTTCAGCCTAACAGTATTCATTGTTTTTGCACCACACCCAGTGCTCCATGCAATCCGTGTCCTCTCCATTACCCACCACCTGGTTCCCCCAACCTCCCACCCCCCCGCCCCTTCAAAACCCTCAGGTTGTTTTTCAGAGTCCATAGTCTCTCGTGGTTCACCTCCCCTTCCAATTTCCCTCAACTTCCTTCTCCTCTCTAACTCCCCTTGTGTGTTTTTTTTAAAGAACACAAATGACAAACTCTACTTTCATTCTGCAACTTGCTTTTTTATTCAACATTGCTTTAATGATCTGTCAAGTTAATACACTGTTGACTGGGTTCAGTCTTCGTTATCTCTGAATAGGATTCTACATCCTAAGTGCATCCATGGACATGGTAATTCTGCTGTCAGTTCTGCTGTCTGCATCGATTCTGGCGCCGGTGCACATTTGGGCTGCTTTCCAGAGTTAGTACTGCCAACAAGGCTGCCGTTGGAAACACGGAGCACATCTTAGGCTGCAAGTGCCCAGAGAGGGGACACCGGGTAATGCCCATCCGTGGTCACTAGAAATCGCCACACTGCTCTGCAGGGGCTTGTAGGAGCTCACACCCCTAAGTACAGTCCCCTCACCATGTCCGCGACCACACTTAGTCTCACCAAGTACTTCTGGTCTTGTGGGTGTAAAACGGCATCTCACTGTGACCCAAACCTCCAGAATTAGTACCGATGAGGCTTGGCGGAATTTACGGATGGAAGAGAGGAAAATGAAGGTATTTAACCCATAATATTGACTCACAGCTCTTTCTTCTCGAGTCAAGTATATGCACTAGCACCAAATCTACTGCAGAAATGACTTCGCTACGTCCTACAGGGTTTCCTGTCTGATGGGAACGTCATTGTCTACCATCAACACAGGTTCGCTGAGTGCCAGCTGAGTGTCAGGCATCCTCCTGGACGCCAGGGACCTAACTTCTAAGAGCTTTAGAATCACCTCGAACGACAGTTTAGTCTCTGATCATAAGAGTGCTCTTTTTCTTACATCTTCTACTACCAGATTCCAAATGTGCTGTCTTAAAAGCAGAGAACACTTTATGTGTATTCACAGACTCTTTGTAATTGGAACAGGTCTCTTTTGTTCCATGGCTCCTGACCAATTATTGCAAATGCACTTTGGGAAAAAAAAAAAGATAAGACTTTCTGTATGGAGAATGTAAACATCTCATGTCTACATCATCAAAAATTTTATTGACTTTCCAAGTTTTTGTCTGGTTGGCCCAATGCTGGAAGTGTCTTGGTCCCTTGCACTGTTAGTGAGATGCTGGGCTTATACCCATTTCCTCCTAATCCTCCCCATTTGTGCCCATTTTATTTTGAACCTGTGCTATCAATGTGCATGTGCATGTACTATGTGCATGTATAGTCACTACTATAGTTCTGTTGACTTCTCCTTGTATTATAGCTCCTCAAAATTCACTAAAAATATAATGAGATTGAAATCAAAGAACTCACCAGAGTTTTAGAAGTGCATTTAGCAGCAGATTTCAAAAATTGCTTTACTCAAGAAATGCAAATAGCATGGAGGACAAGGGGAGTTAGAGAGGAGAAGGGAGTTGGGGGAAATTAGAAGGGGAGGTGAACCATGAGAGACTATGGACTCTGAAAAACAATCTGAGGGTTTTGAAGGGGCGGGGGGTGGGAGTTTGGGGGAACCAGGTGGTGGGTATTAGAGAGGGCACGGATTGCATGGAGCACTGGGTGTGGTGCAAAAACAATGAATACTGTTATGCTGAAAATTTAAAAAAAAAAAAGAAAGAAAAAAAAAGAAATGTGTTTCTGTATCCACAGTGTGCCAGGCACTGTCCTGGGCTTGGGTGTGGGTCATTGAGTGACACAGATACAGTTCCTTCTTTCCAGGTGTTACTAAGAGAGTGGGACACCCCTGAAGCAAGAAAGGATTATATTTAATACCAGAACAGGTGTCACGACAGAAGCGTAAGCAGCACAGAATTACACGGGAAGGTCAGAGGAGACCGCTCTGTGGAAACGACCAATGGGCTCTGGCCTGAAGAGTGCACGCAGCGTTAGTGAGGTAATGGCTGGAGATGGAAAGAGGTGAAAGCTGTTGTGTTTGGGGGATGATATGATTGTGTGTATGCAAAACCCAAAACAACCTACATATGAATTATAAAAATTAGTAGGAGGCTTTTCCTATTCAAAGTTGTATCGTATCAATTGTAGTTCTTCATTCCAAAACAAAAAGGTGTGACATGAATATTTGAAAATAATAGTAGTATTAAAAATGATCCGGTATGGTATCAGAATAAATCCAACAAAAGATGTGTCAGAATCAATGGAGAAAAATAAAATTTTAAAGATAAGGAAGAAAAGTCGATGAAAAGACATTGTAAAGTTGACAGGTCACTGATTTGCTCGCTCAGTACGACGCCAATCCAAACTTCCATGTGTGGAACCGACAAGCACTTGACAGAGTAAGTATCCAACCAGCAAACTTATTCTAAAGAGACAAATGAAAATGCCGCGCATCTCACTGGTAGTCGGGACAATGCCCCTGAACGGCACCCAACAGGACGGCCCAAAGACTGGTGACACTAAGCACCGATGCGGACAGGGAGCCCCTGGAACTCACCAGCACTGCTGATGGGAGCATTAACCTGTTCAGCTGATTGGGAGATTATCTGGCCGAGATGAAGCAGAAGATACATAAGCCCTAAGACGCGGCAAATCCACAAGAGACCGTTCCGCTGCAGACAGGTGCAGACAGGTGCACCCTCACAAACAACACTCGTGGAAGTGTTATGAGCAAGAGCCCAATCTGTACATGACCCAGTGTCCTCTGACAGGAGACTAAACAAAGAAACCTTCCAACTGTGGCATATTTACACAACATTCTGTCACACAGCAATAAAAACGCCCACACTGCAAGTACAGTGAGCACAGATAAACCTCGAAGACATTATCCGGAGCAGCAGAAGCCAAACACAAATGAACACAAATTACGGCATTCCATGGACATAATGGTCAAAGCCAGGAGAAATCAAACTCTCTTTATCAGGGATGCATAATTAGGTAGAAAACCTATAAAGGAAATCAATCAAGGGAAGACCATAACATTCAAGACAGCAGCTACATGGTAAGAGTATGGTTAGGGATTCCGGAACACTGAGAAAGCTTTAGTCTTGACCTAGGTAGAGGCAATAAAAGGGTGTGTTTTATTGTAATTTGTTGTGTGCTATTGTTTTTGGAGAGAGAGACTGGTGGGGGAGGGGCAGAGAGAGAGAGAGAGAGAATCTCAAGACGAATCCCCACTGAGCACGGGGCTCCACGCAGGGCTCCGTCTCATGACCCCACGGTCATGACCTGACAGATAGCCAGAGTTGGAGACACTCACCAGACAGACCCACCCAGGCTTCCTGCTGTGATGTGTTAATCTGTATATACACTTGGTTTCCCACTTCTAAGCAAGCCATAGCTCACAACACAACAGAAAACAACCAGCACTGTGAAGACATAAAGTCTTAAAGAAATGGAAGGAGAGCCTGGAAGACAGAGCCTGGGGAACAGACCCGAAGCAGGAAGGGGTTTGTGCCATGAGGATCAGAAAAAAAGCCAGCCAGTGGCTGGGCCGGCTGCACCCTGGCCAAGTTCGTAACTGCCTGGGAGGGGGCAGGTCCGGAGCACGGAGGGCAGAGGTCTCCTATGAGGAGGTTCCTCTTGTTCTAAGCACAAGGGGAGCATAGGAATAGATTTTTCTAGATTTTTTTCAAATATTGTAGTCCTGTGGAGAGAGAATCTACAGTGCTGGATGTTAGGACATATCCTGAAAGCAGAGTGATTAAAACCAGTGGAGTTCGCTACTGAACAGGTACGCATTCGTTAGCTACCATATGCAAGGCACTACTCTGACTTCTGGGGATGCAGCCATAGAGCTCCCCCTCGAGAGGGGAATAGGAATTATGATGGTGAGTTTAGCATGTTTGACTGGGCCACAGATGCCCAGACATTAAGTCAAGCATTATCCTGGGTGTGTCTGTGTGGGTGCTTCTGGATAAGATTAACATTTGAAGCCACAGACTGACTAAAGCACATAGCCCTCCTCAAGGTGGTGGGCCTCATCCGATCAGTCGAAGGTCTGAGTAGTTTAAAAAGTTAACCCTCCCTTGAAACAAGACCCTTCCTGGGTCTTGAATCTGCAGTGTTTGGACAGGAGCGACAACCTCAGCTCTGTGGGTCTCAGGCTTTTGGACTCAGACTGGAACTAAACCATCTGCTCTCCTGGGTCTCCAGCTTGCTGACTTCAGAACTTGGAACAGGTCAGTCTCCAAACTTGCAGGACCCAATTCTTTATAAGAAATGTTTATGTTTGACCATAGAGTTGAGGGTCCATATCTGGGCTATCTACTCTGTTCCACTGGTCTATGTGTCTGTTTTTATGCCAGTACCATGCTGTTTTGGTGATCACAGCTTTGTAGTAAAGCTTGAAATCAGGTAACGTGATGCCCCCAGTTTTATTTTTGTTTTTCAATATTTCCTTAGCGATTCGGGGTCTCTTCTGGTTCCATACAAATTTGTGGATTATTTGCTCCAGCTCTTTGAAGAATACCGGTGGAATTTTGATCGGAATGGCATTAAAAGTATAGATTGCTCTAGGCAGTATAGACATTTTAACAATGTTTATTCTTCCGATCCAAGAGCATGGAATGGTCTTCCATCTTTTTGTGTCTTCTTCAATTTCTTTCATGAGTGTTCTGTAGTTCCTCGAGTACAGAT
>PJEN01000700.1:0-11512 GCA_004024605.1 Pteronura brasiliensis
CTATGTGTCCTTCTAGAACTCTTATATTCCAGGTTTTACACTGAGGTATATGATCCATTTTTAGTTAATCTTTGCATTGGTTAAGATGCAATGGTTAAGTCATTGTGTAGTGACATTAAAGGTGGTTTTTCTTGTTTCAGTTTTTTTTTAGAATATTGTCATGTTAACTTTTCAATAAATATACCACTATAAAATGAAAGTACTATGGGAAAAAGATGTGTTCTTCAGCCAGTCCCTAAACCTAATCCACTGAAATACTAACTTGACAAATACATAGGACTTCAACCGCCAGAGATGAGAGAGAGACAGATAACCCAACAGGTGTGTGTGGAAACAGTGACAACTCACTGCTGGAAGACAGTTCTCCATGGGTTTCTCACATTTCTAAGTATGTTGTGAGCAGTGGCATAAATAACACTTGTTCTGGACCATCTTTTTTAGGATGTGTTACTGAGACCAGCCTTGGAAAACAGAGTATTTCTCTTCAGAGAAGAGAGGAGGAGGTGCTTTCCAGTAAAATAAAGTTATTTCCCTCCATAACAGAATTTTGGGCAGGTTTCCTTGTATCCCATTATAAAAGACAGAGGTGTCTGGGATTTGGGATTCCTCAGCTGTGATACAAACCCAATGAGAGCAGCTCTATCTGGGTCACTCTGCACCACCCCCATGGGACTTGGGGGCCAGGGGAGCTGACACAACCTTGAAGCTCATCAGTTTGCTGTAGTGTGAATGAGAGTCCTTTGTGTCTGACCCAGAAGTCTTTTCTCTTCTGCTAGACCATCTTGTTAATTTGTAAGTAGGGTAAAATCTCACAGCTCACACTTAATTCTAGTCGTTAGGCCTCAGAACAGCCCCCAGGCTGCATACCTCAGTTGGTCTGCTCAGTCGGGCTATGAATGTCCTCAGTGGCACTACACTTACCATGCACTCTTCTGTGGCCACGGAGCGCGCGCCTGATCCTACCTAGGAAACTTCTATACCATTCTGCATAATACATTGAGATTGCCTCAGAGAAAAGCATTTTCTACAACACTGTAGGAAAGAGACAAATCAAATATTCCTGTTGTATCATATCACCTACCTGTCACATCTAAAAAAGACAGGCTCACAAGAACAGAAAGTAGAATGACTATTACTAGGAGCCAGAAAGGTACAGGCTTAAGGATACAAACTTGCAATTAGTAGTTGATCAAGTCCTGGAGAGCTAAGTCCGTACAGAGATTGTAGTCAGCAAGATTGTATTCTAAACTTCCAAGTTGCCAAGAGACGAGATCTTAATTGTTCTTGCCACACACACAAAAATAATAATAATTACGTGACGTAACAGAGGTATTCGCTAAAGCTAAGGTGTGATCGTATTGCAATACATTAATGTGTCAAATCAACACAAGTACCCTTATACACAATGTTACATATCTAAATAAATAAATGTCCTTCAGAAGTAGGCTTAGAGATTTGGACATTTTCAGAGCCTGCTTTCTTCCACTTCAAATAGATATTAACACTTTCAGGTATTTCTGGGATATACCTAGTTTTTGTTTTGTTTTCTTTTCTTTTGGGATAGACCTAGTTTTTAAAGAGGTAACTTAATTCTCAACATCATTCATCCAACAAGACTGATGTCATTTTAACAAATACAGAAATAATAACTGCGGGTGCCTGGGTGGCTTAATGGTTTAAGCCTCTGCCTTTGGCTCAGTTCATGATCCCAGGGTCCTGGAATGGAGTCCCGCATCGGGCTCTCTGCTCTTCAGGGAGCCTGCTTCCCTCCCCTTCTCTCTCTGCCTGCCTCTCTGCCTACTTGTGATCTCTGTCAAATAAATAAAATCTTTAAAAAAAATAAAATAACTGGGCATCTGGGTGGCTCAGTTGATTAAGCATCTACCTTCAGCTCAGGTCATGATCCCAGGGTCCTGGGATCAAGCCCCAAATTGGGCTCCCTGCTCAGCAGGGAGTCTGCTTCTCCCTCTCCTTCCTTCCTTGCTGCTGTGCTGTCTCTCTCACTAGCTCACTCTCTCTCTCAAAGAAATAAAATCTTTTTTTCCTAAGATTTCATTTATTCATTTGACAGAGAGACAGCGAGAGAGGGAACACAAGCAGGGGCAGAGGGAGAGAGAGAGGGAGAAGCAGGCTCCCCGCCCAGCAGGGAGCCCGATTTGGGGCTCAATCCCAGGACCCTGGGATCATGACCTGAGCTGAAAGCAGATGCTTAACGACTGAGCCACCCAGGTGCCCCAAAATCTTTTTAAAAATTGAAAAAAAATAATAATAAAAAAGAAAAACTATAGAATTAGGTGAGGAATCACTTTCTGTACTTACTTTGGCCAACTCATTATCAGGTTCAACATTCAGTACTTTATTCAAATCTTCTATAGCTTCCTGGAGCTTGTTCTGGTGTTTATATGTAGTGGCACGGCGCAGAAGAGCTGAAAATTTATCAAAAAAAGTTGTATTTTTTAACATGTGGTATCATGGTGAGAGGCTATTTTTCAAGTAGAAGAATACAAATAGAATAGCTTAGTGTGCAATTGGGCAAAGCTTAATTACACCCATTTTCATACTGTTGTGTGTATAGAAAATGATACTGGGGTAAACAGAGGAGGCTGCCTCGGGCAACAGTCCCCTCCCACAACCTGGTCCTCCAGTAGCCCCAGGCCCTGCCAGCTCCTTCAAGCTCTGAGAGACCGTACCCTCACAGCACCATGCCGGACTGCGATATTGGGAAGCTTTTCAAGAAACAGTAACATTTTCCTCTTAATTATCACCACTAGTATTATTTTGCCTTTTATGAAAATTGAGAAAATCCTTTACTCAAATTTAGTACATTGCTGACCGGCAGATGGCTCAGACTATGAGCCATTAGCAAAGCCTTTATAGCAACCTGTAAAATGATTAGAAGAAGGTATTTCACACAGGGAACTGACAGAATCCTGACGACGAAGTCGGCTCAGTTCAGAAATTGAGCACTTTGGTAATTTATGTCAGATTTTCTGTATATTTCAAATCATTCAACAATTATTTTTTACTACTGAATTATTTTAGTAGTAATACTAATACTAATAAGGAATGCCTTTATAGTCCCATCTTTATCCCTGTATTATCAGAAAACTTGGTATAGTAAGTTATTATTTTGTAAAGAATGAGGCTTAGAAATTCTGAAAAGCGAGAAATTTATATCCATTTTTTTATGTTTTATATCCAATATATTTTATGGGCCCAACACACTTCCGCAGTATATCCAATATATTTTAATATGCTATCTTACAACATAGAATGAGCCATGAAAATCTACAGGATAAATCATTGTGTCATAAATTTAACTCAAACTGTATACTATACTTTAAGTACAAGTTTAGCTATTACTATTACTACTCAGAAGGGAACATCCATAAAGAAGTAGGCATGATATAACAATTATCATTTTTTTAACTTTTTATTTTTGAAATAATTTTAGATGTATGGCAAAGCTGCAAAGATAATACAGAGAGTTTTCACATGCCTTCTTCCAGCTTTCCCTCATGCTAACTTCTTACCTAATTATGGAATATTTGTCAAAACCAAGAAATTAACATTGGTATATTATTATTAATTAAGCTACAGGCTTGAGTTGCATTTCACTAGTTTTTCCTCTAATGCCTTTTTCTGTTGCAGGCTGAACTGAAATACCACACTGCATTTAGAACAATTATATTTTGAGTTAAACATAAAGTTTTGAAAAGGAAATTATTTATTCACTTAAGCCAACGTAAGACTTCTTAATGTTTTCTAGACCTACTCATTACTAGACTTGGCTCTATCCAGTTTGTTATTTATTTATTTATTTTTTATTTTTTATTTTCATTTATTTATTTTTTTAAAGATTTTATTTATTTATTTGACAGAGAGGGAGAGATCACAAGAAGGCAGAGAGGCAGGCAGAGAGAGATGGGGAAGCAGGCTCCCCGCTGAGCAGAGAGCCCAATGCGGGGCTCCATCCCAGGACCCTGAGATCATGACCTGAGCCAAAGGCAGAGGCTTAACCCACTGAGCCACCCAGGCGCCCCAGTTTGTTTTTTAAATAGTGAAGATTCTGGTGCTTTTGAAATCACTCAAACAAGGAAAAGTGGAAACATAAAGTCATTCTGGTAGCAGATGAGCACTGTGCTTGAGTGTGGGCTCTGGAGTCCACTGTCCAGAGCTGAGTCCTGTCTGCCATTCTCTAGCTGTGTGATTGTGGGTGAAATGCTTAATCTTTCTATGCCTGAGTTCCCACTTTTGTAAACTGAGTGTACTAACAATAGTATCTGCACCTCTACTCAGCTATTGTGAAATTAGTTGGAGTTAATACATGTCAAGAACCTGGCACAGTGCCTGGCACTGTGTTGGTGGGGGCCCATCAGGAGATTGCCAAACTTTTTTGCCACCTCCTAAAACTGGGAGCCCACCCATATTCTGTGACAGAGACAAATTACAGGAACAAGAGGATTTTGCCAGCAAAAGGAGGGCAATCCATGGCAATGACTGGGCTGATGTTCCAGGATTTCCCCCCTGAGCATGCCCATGGCTTCTGCACACCCATGTTCAAGGGCACACTAGGGTACATTCCATGTGAAAAAAAATTAAATGTTTATACTTCCTCAAATCCGTAATATTTAAAGAAATAGAGTCTATTACAAATTACGTCGCTCCCTTGTGTAGTGATTCCTTCTCCATCACAGAGAAAGAGAGTGGAGTCTGACTTGTATAGTCAGGCTTAGACCTGTATAGTCAGGCTCAGACCACAGCAAGGTTGTGCAGCCACTGAGACAGGAAATCCAAAAAAAGATATAGTTAGCTTTGGGCACATTTAATTTAAAATGTCTATGGAGGGACATCTGGGTGACTCAATCAGTTAAGCGGCTGCCTTCGACTCAGGTCATGATCTCAGGGTCTTGGGATCAAGCCCCACATCAAGCTCCTTGCTCAGCAGGGAATCTGCCTTTCCCTCTGCCCCTCACCCCTCTTGTGTTCACTCTCTCTTGCTCTCTCTCTCAAATAAATAAATAAAAACAAATAAATAAAATGTCTATGGGCATGTAGGTGGAAACGCCCAAAATGCTACTGGCAGAAGGTTCTAGACCTCAAGCAAGGGCTTATTATATTAATGTCAGAAATTTTATATTAAATTACACTTAGATATTTTTCAAATAAAAAGATAGTTCAACAAGACAGTAACAAAAAGATAAATACTGTATGATTCCACTTAGATGAGATAACTAGAACTGTAAAATCATAGAAACAGAAAGGAGAATTGTGGTTGTCAGAGACTGGCAGGAGGGGAAAGTAGAGTATTATTGTTTAACAGGCAGAGCGTTTCAGTCATGCAGGATAAAAAAAAAGTTCTGGAAATGGAGGATAGTGAAAACTGCACAACTATATGAATGCATTTAACACCACTGAATTGTACTGACAAATGATAAAGATGAGAAGTTTCATGTTATATATATTTTACCACAATAAAAATAACTGAAAGATAAAAAGAAAACCAACAATGGTTCAAATGTAAGCTTGAGATATTTCTCTAAAACCATATATATTTTATTTAATCTCCTGGGATTATTAACTACTTCACACAAATAGTCAGGAATTTAAATTCCAAGTTAAACTTGAAGTTAAAAGTAACTTTATGAAAGTGATGATTCACAGAAATTAGAGTGTATTTGAAGTAGGCTTAATATAATCGTAGGGAGTGTCTACAAATAGTCTAACAAATCCTGACATAAATTTAAAGAACTCTGTGAATGTTTTTTACCTTTCAAGTTTCCAGGTTCTAACTCCAAGACCTTTTCACAATCCCGGAAAGCACTGTTCCAGTTCTGTAGTTTGAGTTCTGCTTGAGCACGGTTGTTAAAGGCCGCCACGGTGGGGAGCACGGATATGCTCCTACAAAAGAGACACTTATTGGCAAAAATAGACCAGTGGAAAACCTAAGTAGATAGATAAACTCAGGTAAAATTGTGAAAACAATTATAGCCTGTGTTAAGGGTGCAATTGTGTCCCCCAAACTCACAGGCTGAAGTCCTCACCCCAAGCAGCTCTGAATATAACTGTATTTGGAGATTGTGTTTAAAGAGATGATTAAGTTAAAATGAGGTCATGAGGGTGTACCCTCATCCATTATGACTGGTGTCCTTATAGAAGGAGGAGATTAAGGCAGAGACACATGCCGAGGAAAGACCACTTGCAGACAGAGAGAAAAGATGGCCACCTACAGGCCAAGAAGAGGGGACCCAGAAGACACCAGCCCTATTGACACCTTGATCTCAGATTTGCAGCCTCCACACAGTGAGAAAATAAATTTCTGCTTTTTGAGCCCCTCAGCCTGTGGCACTTTGTAATGGCAGCTCTAGCAAACTATACAGCCGACATCATCAAGTATAATAAAATATAGTTCTGTAGACACTCTAAATCAATATTTAGACAGATGCTGAACATTCAGTTAAGCAGTTTAAGGTTGACTCTGGCTATAGAAGTAACCTACATACCCATAGATCTCCTAAAAAACCAGATTAGTTAACATCAAATATCAAATACATTATTTTGACACCTCGGGGACAATTTCCTAGTACCAAAAAAATGGAGGATTCAGCCACAACTAATATCCTTTATTAAGTTGCTATGGTGAGTTTACTTTGTAATCTAAAAACAAGAGTTTAGTGTGTAATCTAAAACTAGATTTAATTCTAAGGAAATGATCATAATTTAATCAGAAAAAGTTAATTGAAGGAGAGAGTAGTATTTACTGAGGAGTACAGACTTTAAGAAATTTTGTTATATTAAGGGTATGAAAGCCAAATAACTGATGAAAAAGAAGGACTTAAAACCTCCCCTGTTATTGCTTAATAAGTTGATTTGGAGCGCTGTGAGGTAATGCATTCCTAAGTATAGGAAAGATAAGGGTATCAGTGCACCGAGTTTTCTAAAGCTGGAAAAATAATAGAAAATGAAAAGGGAAAAAAGCCACAAAAAGAAGCAATTTACTGAGATCATTAAAGATGAATATGAAGAAATCACATGGTTGGGTAGAGACCAAAGACCGACAATACAAGAATGACTAATACAAGCACCTGACACCAAGTACCTCCCACATGGCTGGCACAAATACCACACTCATTTAATACTCACTACAATCCATGAAGGAGATATTACTGCTCTTCCTACCTTACAGATGAGAAAAACAGATATGACAGAAAGGCTAAGTAGCATGCCCGAGGCCACAGGCTAGTAAGTGAGAGGCAGGACTCAAACCCAGTGTACTCCAGCACCTGCTGTCACTGCCACCAAGTTATCCTGCCTTTGTGTTGTTTTATTAAATCCTCACAGCAGCTCTGAATTAGGCACTGTAACAACCTCATCACATTGAGGAAACCGAGGCCAGAGAGGTGAAGAAACTGCCCAGGGTCAGAAAGCGGCAGCTGAGTTTCCTTACTGCTATGTGGCTTTAACTGTTCACCACTCTGATTTCTTAAAAGAGGAAAAATTATGCTCCCTGTAATAGACTAAGAGATTCTCTACTGGTGGAAATCTACGAGAAGAGAGAGAACAACATCAAGCTGACTTCCACCTGCGTGAAAAGGGAAGACAGATACTGAGTGAGAGATAGATTAATAGCCTTTTTACCTGGCATGTTCCTTTAAATAGGGGAAACAAACTTCTTTAGAGAAGCAACATTGAAGAAAAAAATCTTCCTTCCAAAGGTGAAAAAAAGATCATAGAGAGTTTATTTCTAACATCGCGTAAGGGATTCTATAAGCACAATGAGTTTGTAACAATAATTTAGGAAATTAGTCTACTTTTTGTTTCCTGTTAAGAGCTTCAAAAGTTCACATAAGTGGACACCTGAGTGGCTCAGTAAGTTAAGTGTCTGCTTTCAGCTCAAGTCAGGATCTCAGGATCCTGGGGTCGAGCCCCACACTGGGCTCTCTGCTCAGCTGGGAGACTGTTTCTCCCTCTCCCTCTGCCCCTCTCCCTGCTCATGCTCTCCCTCTCTCAAATAAATAAATAAAATATTTATTTTTAAAAAGTCCATATAAGTATTTATTGAACATCTACTATGAATCAGGTACTTTGTTGGGCACTGGAGATACAAAGTTATAAGAAAACTGATAAGGCCACTCTGCTCTGACAGAGTTTACAGTCCAGTTACTATCAAAATACACAAACTTAAACTGTACCTTCAACAAGTACCACAAAGGAGAGGCAAGACTGCTCTAAGAGCCTATAAATTGGGAGTCAGAGGTGGGGAAGAGTGGAGTAGGGTGGAGACTTAGCCTTGTCTGGGAGGTAAAGGAAGACTTCCCCAAAGAAGTGAAGCATGGGATGAGATCTGAAGGTAAATGTGAATTAACTAGATAACGAGAAGAGGAAAGAATTTCTACACAGTAGACCCAGCATATGCAAAGGCCCTGTACTGGGAGGTAGCATTATTAAGTACTAGGATTAGATCCAGGCAATCTAACTGCAGAACCTGAGTTCTTACCCTCTATATTATATGGACTTTCTGTCACGCTCCATTCAGATGGCTTCTATTTTCTCTGGAAAATGGGAAAGTTAGGACCTCTGTCTAAACTGGGGATCAGGGAGCTTAAGAGGTTGAGAAAAGTATTGAAAAGGCAAAAAACACAAATGAATTTATGATAAATCATAATTATAATACTCTAGTAATTCTGACACAGAGTTTTAACTTATTTATATCATTTCAATGATTAAATATAAACATTATCATGTTTTTTAAATGGCAACTTTAAACCACAACGAGGGGGTCCTGGCTGGCTCAGTTGGTAAAGCGTGCAACTCTTGATCTCCAGGTCCTGAGTTCAAGCCTCATATTGGGTGTGAAGCCTGCTTAAAAAAAAAAAAAAAGGCAACAAAAACGACAACAAAAATCTGCTCACCTAGTATAATACATCACAGCCTCTTCATAGTCCCCTGCGTTAAAAGCTTCATTTCCTTTTTCCTTTTCATGAGTAGCAAGAAAAGTCTTTTCCTTCTCAGTTAGACCTAGAAGTAAAAATATAATTGAACAGAATTTTTAAAAAGTTTAAATCCAAAAATGCTTATTTTAACAGAAACAGTCATTTGTGAAGTAAATAAAAGAAACATTTCCTAAGTTTAGGAAATGTTTCTTCAAATAATTCACAATTGGGGGGGGTAGATTTTTTAAATTATTATTGGTTGTATTTTACTTTATTTTTTTTTAAAGAGTTTATTTATTTATTTGACAGAAAGAGATCACAAGTAGGCAGAGAGGCAGGCAGAGAGAGAGGAGAAGCAGGCCCCATGCTGAGCAGAGAGTCTGACATGGGGCTCGATCCCAGGACCCTGGGATCATGACCTGAGCCAAGGCAAAGGCCCAACCCACTGAGCCACCGAGGCACCCCTGTATTTCACTTTAAAGGTGCTATACACCTATGGACTTAGAGTGAAAACAAATAAACGCTATATCATTTTGTTTTGAGGCCAAAAAAAAAAAAAAAGGGATTTGGAAAAAAAAGATTTGAAAAATAGAATGAAAAATTATAGTTAAAAACTAAGTTTATATTTTTGAGTCTTACTAAATTTAAGTAGTGTAACTATTACTCATATAAAATTAAGTAGTTAAAGGATGAAACTGAATTTGTTAGAAGTGGTCAACTCTAGGAGAAAATCCATAAACTTTTAGTGGAAATCTATAACACTTAAAGAGAAGGTTATTTAGTTTGATAGTTTTTATTATAATTTTGAAAATGTGAAAATTATGAAATTATTCTTATTTTTTCCCAGTTACCTGCTGTGTCTATTCTTGTCTCAATTTTAGACAAATGTGACTTGTTGTTTACTATAGTTTTTTCTTTGTAATCTTCATCAATTTTTGAACATTCCTTTTCCACATCAAACCTTAAATGAAAGAAAACAAAAAAATGTACAAAACAAGCAAGGAAATTAAATTTATTATTGATATTCTTATGTCATACCACTGTGCCTTTAGAGACATATCCTAAAAATGCATAACAGGTTCATATTATAAGTCATCTGTATTTGCTCTTAGAAACCACGTAATTCAAGTGAGGACTTCAAAATTAATCAGAACTTTGTCATTAAAATTGTGACTAATTTATCTCGACTTAAACTTTTTTGTTCCTTTTATTTTTGATGGGCATAGGATTACCTGAATTATTTTTGGTTGCTTTTATAAACAAAAGGATGCTATAGATATTTATTTAATGAAAAAATAAGATCAAAAGTGCTTATGTTACAGGATTTCTTTTTCCTCTGTGTCCACAGTTCTTGGTCATGCCACTATGAAAAATGAAGGGGTAGACCAGAGGAAGAGTGGTGGGCAGCAAAGCAATATTTATTGAGCTATTGAGCGATAGTACAAAGCTCCTGAAAAGGGAGAGGACCCCCAGAGGGTTGTAACCTGGAGTGTCTAAGTCTAGGGGTTTTTATGGACTTGCTGGTGGGCTGTTTTAATCTGGTTAACTCTCCACGGGTCTTTCATCCAATCAGGTTTGTGTCATCTATCATGGGGGGGCGGGTGCAGGGAACATTGGAGGACTCCTTCCAGGGTGGTGTAAAACCATTTTAAGGGTGGTTTCCACTTGCAGGAGGTTGGGGCTTGTCCCTGCCTGCCTTCCTTCCAACTGTTGTTCATTACTTAGACCGGATACTCTTAGTACTCTACCAAAAGTAACTTGGCAGTCTTGATATGTTCAGACTTATAATAATTAAGAAGTTACTATAATATTTTATGGTAGGGAATTTTTCAGTGATAAATTTTGTATTACGAAATATAAAACATACTTATCCCATTCTGCATAATCCCTCGGAATTTTCTTTTTAGGTCGTCTGCTATTAGAATATTTTTCCTGAGAGAATAAAGGCATATTTTATGAGACATATTTAAGATAGCAGGTTTTATGATAAATGCAATGTTAAGTATTGAATTAAGATATACTAACTGAGTGAATAAGAACAATAGGTCCTCTTGAAGTTATAACAATTCAAGTACTGTAACTATTAACATACAGCACATTAAAAAGGATTTTAAATCGGTAGTTAATTCTGGGAGCAATCTATTGGACTCTAAGTATGTATATAAGATTTAAAAACTCACATGTACGAAATGTGATTTTTTAGCAATTTTCTTATAATAAAAACGTAACCAACTACCATCCATTCTTTTAAAACCTAGATATTGGAGGGATGCCTGCATGGCTCAGTTGGTTAAGGTCTGCTTTTGGCTCAGGTCCTGACCCCAGAGTTCTGGAGGTGAGTCCCACATTGGGTTCCCTGGTCAGTGGGAAGCCCACTTCTCCCTCTGCCTGTTGCTCCCGCTGCTTGTGCTCTCTCTCTCTCTCAGACAAATAAATAAAATCTTAAGAAAAAACAAACAAAAAAAAAAAACAAACCCTAACCATTGGAGAAATAAGAATAACTACTTTGCTGTATTAGAGATGTTTTGTTTGCAACAAAGGACACCCGACTTGGACTAATCCTATTAAAAAAGAATAAA
>PJEN01000700.1:11612-27575 GCA_004024605.1 Pteronura brasiliensis
GGGTGGCTCAGTGGGTTAAGCCGCTGCCTTCGGCTCAGGTCATGATCTCGGGGTACTGGGATCGAGTCCCGCATCGGGCTCTCTGCTCAGCAGGGAGCCTGCTTCCCTCTCTCTCTCTCTCTCTGCCTGCCTCTCTGCCTACTTGTGATCTCTCTCTGTCAAATAAATAAATAAAATCTTAAAAAAAAAAAAAAAAAAAGAATAAACTAGGACACCCAGGTGGCTCAGTCCGTTAAGCATCTGCCTTCAGCTCAGATCATGATTCCAGGGTCCTGGGATCAAGTCCCGAATTGGGCTCCTTGCTCACTGGCAAACCCGCTTCTCTCTCTGCCTCCTCTGCCTGCCACTCTGCCTGCTTGTGTGCTCGCTCTCTCTCTGACAAATAAATAAAATCTTTTAAAAAAAATAAACTATTGGCTTACATAACCAAATTGATGAAATGGCAGGTGTACTACTAGCTAAAGGATTGTATACTCTCTCTCCCCAGCTCTCCCACTCTCCCCCTGTCCCTAGAGTCTGCTTCTTTCTGCCCACAGATTTCACTTTCCCCCCACTGGATACTTGCTTTTCCCATATAGTAGGCACAGTGGCCACAGGCAGTACAGGATTATAACCTCACAGGCCTCCCAACCAGAAAGAAGGAGAGTGACTCTTCTCTCCACCTTTAGTTAGAGAAATCCCGGGAAGGACTCGGCATTCCCTAGCTTGGGTCATGCGCCCGTCCCTGACCAAGCACTAGCTTGGTGCTATTCTTTGGCCCAGCCTAGGTCCCACGCCCACTCCGAGCACTTGCGGAAAATGGGAGGAAAGCAAACAAGAGCCATTATGCTCATCAACAGTTTCTTAAATGGTTTCTTAAAAGTCAGTCACAATCTGAAACCAGTTTGAATGGGTTGTTTACCCATGCACAATTTTGTAACACTGGGTGTGGTCATCCAAAGTTACGCAGATCTTCCAAACACAAATATATTTCATTATACAATTTAAAAATCTTATCCATTAATATCTTCATCAAGCTCATCAGAAGAGTCTTTAAATATCCCCTTTAGGGAAATTTTTTGTCACAAGCAGGTATTTAAGAGCCGCAGAAGAACATGAAATACTCTTAAATTGTGATGAAAAGCTCAGATTTTCTCACTGGGAAAAAAACACTGCCAGTTGTTTTCCTTAAAATGACAGGCCCACTTCATTCATTTTCAATACAACGTTTGTCAAAAGCCCAAGCCTGAATAACTATAATTTGTCTGTCAGTCGCTCTTTCCGGTAAAACCTGTTCAGGGACAGAGCTGACTTAAGCTGACAACTCAGTCACACGAGTCTTGCCTCTCAAAAATAAGTGCCAGGTTTTACCTCACAGTCAAGTGCTTTTAGAATACTTCTGTCACACAGAATATTAGAAAGAGGTGTCCTCAAGACTCAAGATTTAACAAAATAAATATGTTTTATTGTTTCATCAAAGACATTTTTAAGTCAAATTGGAGTTTTTGACTATAAATAGGGAGCCATGGAGAAAACAGCGACTACCAGCCCAGTTTGGTGCCACTCCCTGCCTTGATTCACGCTAAGGCCCCACAGCTTCACCCTCAATACAAATGTCAATGCAGTGAAAAGAACAAAGCATTAGCATTATTTTTAAAAATAGCATTGACTTTCCAGACCCTCTGGAAGGATCTCTGGGAGAACCACGGCCCATAAATTATGCTTTGGGAATCACTGTACCACTATTCTCTCTACCCCACGGAAATATAACCTCCTGTTATATTTTCAGGGCACAGACTTAGCAAATAATGGATGTTCAATAAATACAAATATATTGATGACAGATAGTGGCATCCTTTTTGAGGATTACAGTGTACCTCATTTACATGAGCAATTCTTAATGGGGAGGAAAAAGATGCAGGAAGGTAAATTATTAAGGAGCAGTGTAATGAAGAGCTATGGATTTTTTTTTAAATAAAACTGAGTATTCAAACAAAGTTTGAATTTTCAAACAAAACAAAGTTTGTTTTTTCTAACAAAAAAAAAAAAAACAAAAAAAAAAGAAATGAGAATAAAAAGAGTAAGTTAACCCAGAATGAAGAGACTTGAATAGGCAATCTTTCAGAAATGATAGGAATAAAAGAAAAAAGTAGGGCAGAGGGAACGGAATGTGGGATCCACATGAAAGGCCAGAGACTCCCAATGCCCAGGACACAACGGCTAGATTCTGGAATAACAGGGCCAGGTAGATCTTCTGGCCAGAAGCTCAGTTTTAACTTGAAGTTAAGTGTAAATGGACCTGGGACTCCCAACCCGTCCCTTCTCTACGGAACCCATGGGTAAAAAAGGAAAGGTCTACATGACAAAATAGGGATCAACCACAGAGAAATCATCATAAGGGGCTGGGGTAATATGCAGTAAACAGAGGAATGACATCTTCAGCAGCTTCAAAGTATCTGTTTAAAACTTTAAATCCCGAGTTCATCAAGTAATAAACTATTTCCTCTATACCTCCACTGGACAGACAAAAGTATTCCCTGAAATTCTCTCCCACAGAATTGGATCTTTCTTTTTTTTTTTTTAAGATTTTATTTATTTATTTCACAGACAGAGATCACAAGTAGACAGAGAGGCAGGCAGAGAGAGAGGGGGAAGCAGGCTCCCCGCCTAGCAGAGAGCTCGATGCAGGGCTCAATCCCAGGACCCTGGGATCATGACCCAAGCTGAAGGCAGAGGCTTTAACCCACTGAGCCACCCAGGCACCCCCACTGAACTGGATCTCATGTGCTCGTCAAAACTAGTCAGAGAAGAACAGAAGTCACAACAAAAGAAAAAATGAGAAAAGGCAGTGAGCCCAGGAAGCAAGCCTTCAAAGGGAATTGCGGTTTCACCTGGATCTCGTGATGAAACACGCCTCCTGGAGAAGACAACAGCATGCGGTCAGTTTCAAGATAATCCCCAACTCTCAGAGGACATCACACTGTGGTTACTCTGATTAAACATTAGCTCTCTTAGCCAACAACAATCTTCTGCCCCCGACCACCACCCACACCTCACCCCAAAACAGCCTACCTTACTAACATGAACACGGCTGTTTGAACCACGAACTGGAGGCAAATGATCTTCCATTGCTGGAGATGTTTCAGTTTCATGAAAGTGCATTTTATTTTCATCTTTTTTAATTTCTGACACCCAACTCTGAAAAGCAGGAGAAAGAAGAAGATAAACATACAGTTTGAAGTAATTAACCAGGTGTTAGGATTATACATTATCATCATTTCCTATGGGTCCATATTTTGGGTGACAATTTGGTCATGAATTCTACCTGTGATGCCCTTCTACTATGCTTTTAAATTGTGGTAAAATACACAAAACAAAATTGATCATCTTAATCACTTTCAAATGTGCAATTCAGTATTATTATGCATATCTGTGCTGCCCTTCCTACTTCTATTATTTTGCAAGTTTACTCTCAACCCTTCCAACAAGCTTTCCCTGAATTACCTGGTTGGGCTAGAAATGTTCCTCCTCCATGTTTTAACAGAGATTTAAAATAATCCATGTACTGTTCATCTCTCTCACATTTCTGTAAGTTCCTTGAGGGCAGAACCTATGTCTTAGTCTCATCTTTGTGATTCAGGAAACTAGCACAGTGTCTGGCACATAATAGGTTCATAATCATGTTTATTAAACTGCATTGTCACAGGTTCTAGGAAGAAATTGAGTGAGAGACTTGTTATCTGTGAAATTCTATTATTGTTATTCAGCAGCTATACGGTGAAGGTCTCATATTAAATTGGGCACCATGATACAGCACTAAACTATACTATCTGTCCTAATTGTGCAGGAGGCAGGGGAACAAAATGGGAGCACAGAGGTGGAAGAAGGAGAAAGAACAGAAAAACAGTAAGAGGAGAAAGGTAAAAAGGAAGAGGAGGCATTACAGAGGAGGACAAAGAGTAAGAAAGAGAATGGGGGCAGAGGGAGAGGTGGCAGGGAAAAGCATGAAAGAAAGGGAGGAGAGGTGAAGTCAAGAGGTGACTAAAAAAGAATATGCAACTGGAAAAAAAGCAGTTTCTGCAACTAAAACTATGCTGTTATTCCCTGGACAATAAAGTCAAAGAACTCCGGACACAAACTGTTATTTTAACTTGTAGATTAATTACCATGTTTTCAATTTCAAGTCAGTAAAATGGCAAAATGAGAAAGCTGAAAGTTTATTTTTTTTCAGATTTTATTAATTTATATATTTGACAGAGAGAAAGAGAGAGAGAGACAGTGTACAAGCAGGGGGAGCAGTACAGGGAAGGGAGAAGCAGGCTCCCTGCTGAGCAAGGAGCCTGATGCAGGGACTCAATCCCAGGACCCTGGGATCATGACCTGAGCCGAAGGCAGACGCTTAACTAACTGAGGCACCCAGGCACCCTGAAAAAGCTGAAAGTTTAAAAAAACATAGCATTCTGGGTTAGAGAATGCATATTCCCCAAAACTGTCTTCAAATGGGGCGCCTGGGTGGCTCAGTGGGTTAAAGCCTCTGACCTCGGCTTAGGTCATGATCCCAGGGTACTGGGATCGAGTCCCACATTGGGCTCTCTGATCAGCAAGGAGCCTGCTTCCTCCTCTCTCTCTCTGCCTGTCTCTCTGCATACTTGTGAACTCTCTCTCTCCTGTCAAATAAATAAATAAAATCTTAAAAAAAAAACTGTCTTCAAAAATGTAATACATTAATAAAGTAAATTAATATATTAATAAGGTAAAGTAAAACAAAAAACTGTTGCTCCAGGGACGCCTGGGTGGCTCAGTCGGTTATGCCGCTGCCTTCGGCTCAGGTCATGATCTCGGGGTCCTGGAATTGAGTCACGCATCGGGCTCCTTGTCCAGCAGGGAGCCTGCTTCTCTCTCTGCCTCTGCCTGCCACTCTGTCTGCCTGTGCTCTCTCTCTGACAATAAATAAATTTAAAAAAACAAGAAACAAAAAAACCTGTTGCTCCAGAATCTGTTTTAAGAAGTTATTTCTTGGGGCACCTGGATGGCTCAGTCATTAGGTGTCTGCCCTTGGCTCAGGTCATGATCCCGGGGTCCTGGGATTGAGCCCCACATCGGGCTCCCTGCTCGACGGAGGGGAAGCCTGCTTCCCCCTCTCCAACTCCCCTGCTTGTGTTCCCTTTCTCACTCTATCTGTCTCTGCCAGATAAATAAATAAAAATCTTTTTAAAAAAGGTTATTTATTAAGCAAAATGAAACCACAAAAGAACTCAGAAAATATAGGTAAATATGCATCTGGTAGAGAGGAAGCTTTCTCAAGTATAAATGCAAGAAAACATAAGGGATAAAACCAAGGGATAAAGTTTTTTTTGATGAATAAACATGAAAAACACCACACACAAGATTTAAAAGACTAATGACAAAGGAAAATTTAGAATATATGCAACAGAACTATTACTCATAAATAAGGAACACATGGACAGAAAAATCAATAAAGGGACATCTCTTCCTGGTCCTGACGGAGTAATAGGGACTGGATCTGCCATCCCGCTTAAACTCTAGAAAACTGGATAAATATATGAAACTGTGGTTTTCAGACATCGGACAACAGGTAGCACGGGAAAATGATCCTTGAAAGAAAGGAAAAAAAGGAGGGATTGGGGCCTGCACTGGCCCCAATTTACTGCCCATAATTTCCAGGCTATAGCACAGGGAACAGAAACCCAAACAGCCCTGTGGTCTCATTGAATTCAGAAGAACACAGCTCAGGCTTCAGGGAGGCAAAGATTACAAAGATCGGGGATGCAAAATATCCAAGAGGAGGGAGCCAGAGAGAGAACTCTAAGGAGGACCTGAACAGCACTGTATCTGTTACGGAAATGTAATTAACCTTTCTTACAATGAAAAGGGGAGGCCCAGATAGCATCAGTGGTGAATTCCGGAAAATATTTAAGGAAGAAATAATACCAATCACACACAAACTTTCCTAGAAAATTTAAGAAGAGAGAACACTTCCCAATTCATATTCTATGCTGCCAGCGTTACCCCGTTACTCAAACCAGAAATTACAAGAAAACTACAGGCTAATATCTCTCATGGTTGTAGACACAAAAAATCCTTCATAAAATTTTAGCAAATTAAGTCCAGCAATATATAAAAAAGATACAGCATGACTATATAGAGTTTATCCTCGAAGGCAAGCTGGTATAACATCTGAAAACAGAGTACACAATTTACCTTATTAATGACTACAAAGGAAATCTTATATTCCTCTCAATAAATGCAGGAAAAGCACTTCATAAAACTCTATACCCATTCATGTAAAAATTCTCATCAAACAAGGAATAGAAGGGACACTCCTCTACTTTATAAAGGATCATGTCATAAAATCTAAAGCCAACACTATACTTAATAGCGAATGGCTGGGGGCACCTGGGTGGCTCAGTGGGTTAAGCCTCTGCCTTCGGCTCGGATGCTGATCTCAGGATCCTGGAATCAAGCCCTGCATTGCATCAGGCTTGTTGCTCAGCAGGGAGCCTGCTTCCCCCACCCTCTGTATGCCTCTTTGCCTGTCAAATAAACAAATAGAAAAAAAAATAGTGAATGGCTGAATGATGTCCCCTTAATATTAGGAACAAGACAAGAATATCTGTTCTTATCCTTCTATTCAACATTGTACTAGAGGTCCAAGTCTGTGCAATAAGGCAAATAAAAGAAATAAAAGGCAGCCATCCTGGGAAAGGGGAAGTAAACCTTTCAGTATCTGCAGATAACATGATCCTGCATATAAGAAAACCCAACGAGGGTGCCTGGGTGGCTCAGTGGGTTAAGCCTCTGCTTTCAGCTCAGGTCGTAATCTCAGGGTCCTGGGATCGAGCCACATTGGGCTCTCTGCTCAGTGGGGACCCTGCTTCCCCCTCTCTCTCTGCCGGCCTCTCTGCCTACCTGTCATCTCTCTCTGTCAAATAAATAAATAAAATCTTTTTAAAAAAAATTAGTTAAAAAAAAAAAGAAAACCCAATGAATCTACCAAAAGCTACTGGAACTAATTTGTAAATTTAAGAAGATCACAGGATACAAGGTCAATATAAAAGATCAATTAGATAACTATAAACTTGTAATATACAATAAAAATTGAAATTAAACTTCCACTGATATGAGGTATCTAGATTAGTCGAACTTATGAAACAGAAAGTAGAATGGTGTTTGCTAGGAGCTGAGGGGAGGGAGAAACGGAGAACTATTGTTTAATGAGTATAGAGTTTCAGCTCTGTAAGATAAAAAAAAAGTTCTGGAGATTGGTTGCACAATGATATGAATATAACACTAATGAATTGCACATTTTTTATTATATTCAGATATTTTTAGTTATATTGACATTATTATATTCAGAGATTTTTGTCAATATAACACTAATGAACTCTACACTTAAAAATGGCTAAGATGAGGGACGCCTGGGTGGCTCAGTGGGTTAAGCCTCTGCCTTCGGCTCAGGTCGTGGTCTCAGGGTCCTGGGATCGAGCCCCACATCGGGCTCTCTGCTCAGCATGGAGCCTGCTTCCTCCTCTCTCTCGGCCTGCCTCTCTGCCTACTTGTGATCTCTGTCTGTCAAATAAATAAACAAAATTTAAAAAAAAAAATGGCTAAGATGAATGCAAGCTGGTGCAACCACTCTGGAAAACAGCATGGATGTTCCTCAAAAAGTTGAAAATAGAGCTACCCTATGACCCAGCAATTGCACTACTGGGTATTTAATTTAAAGATACAAACGTAGTGATCAGAAGAGGCACGTGCACCCGAATGTTTTTAGTAGCAATGTCCACAATAGCCAAACTATGGAAAGAACCTAGATGTCCATCAACAGATGAATGGATAAAGAAGAGGTGGTATATATATATACAATGGAATAATATGCAGCCATCAAAAGAAATGAAATCTTGGGCGCCTGGGTGGCTCAGTGGGTTAAGCCGCTGCCTTCGGCTCAGGTCATGATCTCAGGGTCCTGGGATCGAGTCCCGCATCGGGCTCTCTGCTCAGCAGGGAGCCTGCTTCCCTCTCTCTCTCTGCCTGCTTCTCTGTCTACTTGTGATCTCTCTCTGTCAAATAAATAAATAAAATCTTTAAAAAAAAAAAAAAAGAAATGAAATCTTGCCATTGCGACGACGTGGATTGAACAAGAGGGTATTATGCTTAGCAAAATAAGTCAATCAGAGAAAGACAACTATCATATGATCTCCCTGATATGAGGAAGTGGAGATGCAACGTGGGGGGTTTGGGGGGTAGGAAAAGAATAAATGAAACAAGATGGATCAGAGGGAGACAAACCATAAGAGACTCTTAATGTCACAAAAAGTTGAGGGGGGCTGGGGGTAGGGGGGTAGGGAGAGGGTGGCGGGGTTATGGACATCAGGAAGAGTATGTGGTATGGTGAGTGCTGTTAAGTGTGTAAACCTGGCGATTCACAGACCTGTACCCTTGGGGCTAATAATACATTATATGCTTATAAAAAAAAAATAAAATTTTTAAATGGCTAAGATGGTAAATTTTATGTGATATGTATTTTACCACACCAAAAATACATACATACATACATACATAAAATTTCATAGTTAGGGTGACTCAGAATGAGCAAAAATAAATGAAATTAAAAAACATTAACTTTTACAATAGCATAAAATATATTAAATACTTAGAAATAAATTAAACAAAAAATATGCAAGAACCGCACACTGAAAATTACAAGACGCTGGCACAAAAAACTAAAGAAGATTTAAATGAACAGAAAACATACAAAAGTTCATGGATCAGAAATTTCACTATTGTTAAGATGTCAGTTATTTTGAAATTGATCCATAAATTCAACACAATCCCAACCCAAAGACAAGCAAGTCATTTTGTAACAACTATCAAGCAAAGGACCTAGAATAGCCAAAACAACTATGAAAAAGGGAAACAAAGTTGGAGGACTTTTTCAATCTGATTTTAAGACTTAACCATAATCAAAAGAATGAGGTACTGGAGGAAAAGACAGACATTTAGATTAATGAAAAAGAATAGAGAGTCCAGAAATAGACCCACACATACATGGCCAATTGATTTTTGATGATTATACCAATAAGTTCAATGGGGAAAGGATAATCTTTCATTAAGTGGTACCCGAAACCTTGGATATCTATATTATATGTGTGTATGTGTGTGTGTGTACCCCCAAATTAAAACAGATCCTAGACCTAAATGTAAGAGTTAAAATTAGAAACTTCCTAAATCATATGAAGAAACCTGGGGATCTGGGATTAGACAAAGGCTTCCCAAATAGGACACACAGCACACACTGTGAAAGAAAAATTGATTTCATCAAAATTTAACACCTTTGTTCTTCCAAAGTCACTGTAAAAAAAATGAAAAGGCAATCCCCAAAATATTTTTTGCAAAAATATTTGCGAAAGATGTATCTAATGAAAGACATGTATGAAAGACATGTATTTTACAACTCAATAAGAACAAAATACTACAATTTTTTTTTAATGGGCAAAGTATTTTTTTTTAATTTTTATTTATTTGACAGATCACAAGTAGGCAGAGAGGCAGGCAGAGAGAGAGAGAGAAGGAGGAGGCAGGCTCCCTGCTGAGCAGAGAGCCCGATGTGAGGCTCAGTCCCAGGACCCTGGGATCATGACCCGAGCCGAAGGCAGAGGCTTTAACCACTGAGCCACCCAGGCGCCCCTAATGGGCAAAGTATTTAAAGACTTCTCACAAAAGAGGATATATGGAAGGGAAATAAGCACATGAAAAGACACTCAGCAAAGTTAGTCATTAGAGAAACGGAAATTAAAGCCATGATGAGATACCACTGCATACCCAACAGAACAGCTGAAATTAACAAAACTGGCAGTACTAAGTGTGAACCAAGATGCAGAGCAACAAGAATTTTTATCCATTACTGGCAGGAATGCCATTTTGTTCTTCAACTGGTAAGTGGATAAACTGAGATATCCATATAATTCACTACTACTCAGCAATTAAAAGAAACAAACTATGGACATGCAACAACATCGACACATCTCAAAAGCATGATGCTAAGTGAAAGAAAACACGAAAAGACCATATACCGTCTGACTGTATTTATAGAAAAGTCTCAAAAACACAAAGCCATAATGGTAGAAAGCAGTTCAGGGTTACCAGGGACCAGGATGTGGGGTCAGCACTCACTGCACAAGCATAAGGAAATTTTTCAGAGTATATAGAAATGTTTTAGAGCACAGACAGGTGTCAAAACTCAGTGAAATGTAGGCCATTAAATTTTTATTTGAATGTAAATTATGCTTCAATAAAGCAGATTAAAAGAAATCACTGAAGATACAGGCCATTAACAAAAGAAGAAATTCAACTTATGAACAAAAAAATTTAATGTTGTAGGGTGCCTGGGTGGCTCAGTGGGTTGAGCCTCTGCCTTTGATTCGGGTCATGATCTTGGGGTCCTGGAATCGAGCCCCAAGTAGGGCTCTCTGTTCAGCGGGGAGCCTGCTTTCCCCCTCTCTCTCTGCCTGCCTCTCTGCCTATTTGTGCTCTGTCAAATAAATAAAATCTTAAAAAGAAAAAAATTAATGTTGCTAGTAATCAAACAAATACATAAGTTTTTCAATTATTTAATTGATTAAAAAATGATTATAGAGGGTGCCTGGGTAGCTCAGTGGGTTAAAGCCTCTGCTTTCGGCTCAGGTCATGATCCCGGTGTCCTGGGATCGAGCCCCACATTGGGCTCCCTGCTCTGCGGGAAGCCTGCTTCCCCTCCCCCCTTCCCCCTCCTGCCTCTCTGCCTACTTGTGATCTCTGTCTGTCAAATAAATAAATAAAATCTTTAAAAAAAAAATGATTATAGGGTGGCTTAATCAGGTGAGTGTCTTCCTTCAGCTCAGGTCATGATCCCACCATCCTGAGATGGAGCCCTGCATTGGGCTTCCTGCTCAGCCCGCAATCTGCTTCTCCCTCTCCCTCTACCACCCACCCCCCCACTCATGTTTGCGCACGCATGCACACACACTCTCTCTCAAATAAATAAAACCTTTAAAATGATTATAGTATCCAATGAAGAATACCTTAAATGGGCACTCTTATATATTGCTGGTGAAAATAGAACAAAGGCACAACTTTTCTGAGAATATGGTAATGTGTTTCAACAGCTTCTGAATTATTCACATCCTTTCATCAAGCAACTTAATTTCCATTAATTTATGCTGAGGAAATAACCAGTGTGGTACAAAAGAAATTACAAACCAGTATGTTTGTATAGCACGATTTATAGAAGCTGAGCGAATTATGTTTCTTTGATAGAAAAGTCATTTAAAATAAGCACGTGGGGCGCCTGGGTGGCTCAGTGGGTTAAGCCGCTGCCTTCGGCTCAGGTCATGATCTCAGAGTCCTGGGATCGAGCCCCGCATCGGGCTCTCTGCTCAGCAGGGAGCCTGCTTCCTCCTCTCTCTCTGCCTGTCTCTCTGCCTGCTTGTGATCTCTCTCTCTGTCAAATAAATAAATAAAAAATCTTTAAAAAATAAAAAAATAAAATAAGCACATGGGTGTCCGGACACAAACATACACATTCATATTATTCTGGGTTTGAGAAGGAACCAATACTACCTAAGTGATTACCACTAAAAGCCCTTCACTGACAAAAAGGAAAGAAGCCTAGGATTTTAGAAAAGTGAAGGAGACACAGATACAACCTGAGAATGTCACAAAAACCAGGGTCACTCTATACCTTTATATCACCGTCAATTTTTTCCCATTCTTCTGCTGTAAAACTGGCCGCTGTTGCTGCAGGTTTATCTTTCCTCAAAGCTCTACTTTTAGGAGCCAAGCCTTTAAGACGATTTTCACAGAATTCCGTAAGTTCAGGATAATATCCTTCCTCACCAGACCTGTAAAAAAAATTCAGAACTTTGGAGTCACCACTTTCTTTAGAGCCCATGTACATTTGCAGGCTGGGCTCCCTGGAGCAGAGGGGTTCTGCGGAGCTCTCCAGGGCTACCCCTGTACTGGGAGGGAGGCTGGGCTGTGTGGGGGCATCCCACTTTCCTTCCTCAACCAGCACAACCTTCATTTTTAGCCGTTAATCTATGGAGTGATACAGTGAAGGAAAAAATGGAGCTACAAAGACACCAGCTTCCATCACACACTTTGGAAAGTTGAGTAAATGACATTTTCTCTCCTTTAACATGTGTTCATTTTGTTACACAAGGTAATTTTTAACTTATAAATGAAAATTCAATATTAGAGACAGGCGGAAAGTGAGACTGGATTTTCTTCCCAAGGAGGAGTTTGTAGCTCCTTTTTTTCCCCACAAAGGGATGGGAAGAAAATGGCAGAGGAGTGGTTCAGAACAGCAAGCCTCTAAATTCAACCACTCAAGGAACAGAATTCGTTCCTAGAGTTGTAAGGAGAACTCTGTTCTTTGTTTTTGAAGGAAAATCAATCTTTTTGCCTCCTATTATAGATCTTTACATTTTTAGAAAAATAGAAAAAAATTCCCATTTTCAAATAAATTTTTCTTAAAAATAAATTCTGGGGATGCCTGGGTGGCTCAGTTGGTTAAACGTGTGCCTTCGACTCAGGTCATGGTCCCAAAGTCCTGGGATGGAGTCCCATGGCCGGCTCCCTGCTCAGCAGGGAACTGTATCTCCCTCTCCCTCTGCCTTCCACTTGTGATCTCTCTCACTCTCTAGCTCAAATAAATAAATAAAATCTTTTTTTTTTAAGATTTTATTTATTTATTTGACAGACAGAGATCACAAGTAGGCAGAGAGGCAGGCAGAGAGAGAGAGAGGGAAGCAGGCTCCCTGTTGAGCAGAGAGCCTGATGTGGGGCTCGATCCCAGGACCTGGAATCATGACCTGAGCTGAAGGCAGAGGCTTTAACCCACTGAGCCACCCAGGTGCCCCAAATAAATAAAATCTTTAAAAATAAATAAATTCTGAATCAATACTACATAAGTGAATTAAGTTCTTCACAGAATTTCTTAGAACCAACAGTGTGGGGCTTGCAAACTCTTCTATCACATAAACTGCTCGTTTTCTTTACCAGTTGGCCATACATAAAAGAAAATGTTTTTCTACTGCTGAGAAAAGGAAAAGGAAAAATACGTGTCTCACTCTCCATTTCAGAAATGAGGAGGTTGTAACATCGACTGTGTCTGGGCACCAGCGGGGATGCTGAGAGAGGACAGGAGGATGAAGGTGATGAGAGAGAAAAAGGAGAGGACACAGTGATGAGGAAGGGGGTCAGAAGGAAGGAAACAGAACCACCATCAAACAGAAGGAGCACTACTGATGTCGGGGGAGGAGGGATTCATGCTCCACAAGGGCTTTCACAGTAACAGGCTACTCTTCAAATGAAAACCCCTCAGGACATCCCAAATAGGGGGTACCCGCTGGGGTGCCCCAGACCAGTGTGCCTGAAGTGGGCTCCCTTGACCACCTGCATGTCAGTCAGCCAGGCACTCGTTAAAAACACCTGTTCCTGGGCCCCACCCCAGGTTTCCTGAAGCAGGGTCCCTGGGAATGGGACCCTCAAATCTGCATTTTTAACAACCATATAAAGTTTGACAATCACCACCATGGGGCCCTTACCCCAAGAAGGTCAGAATTCCCTGCTTTCTGGTCCCACCTCCAGGCTTCCCCACCATCCTCTCCTTGTGACCAGCTCACAGGAAGTCACCACCCCTTTTGGCAGGTGGTACGGGGTACGGGGTGGTGGGAGTACCAAAGATCTTTATCAGCTGGTAGCATAGTGAGCTAATCTTATTTCCTAATGGCTACTCTCATGGCTACTTTATCTTTTCCTAGGAAATGTGGAGGAAGCAAGAAAAAAATGTCTTCTTGCATACTGATGAGCCTTAAGCTGCAAGCTGGAAGTAGACCTAGCCAGAACCTTCTAAACTAACCACAGGATCAAAACAACTATTTTGGAACCGAACAGGGGAAAAACAAAACAAAACAAAAACCTCAACAATCTCAATGTGTGAAAATGTTCTGTAACATTTCAAGAGTACCAGTTTTCAGAAGGCAACAATGTAATTGGCATACTGAAACATAAAAGGATTTTTGAATGCTTACCTGAGCACATAAAGAATTTTTTCCAAGTGTTTAACATCTGAACATTTTTCAATATACTTAAAATCCAAATGTTCCACAGGAATTTTAAATGTTTTTGTTGTTCCAAAGCCCCATAATGATGGATAATCGTTGGCAGTCATGGCTGAAATGTAGTATAGGAAAATAGTTATGAAGCAAATATGTATAGTAATACTTAAGCTAAATAATAGTAAGCATCTAGGCATTTCTATAACATTTATTTTTCTTTTCTATGTAAAAGGAGGTGTGTTTTCTCTAAGGAAGAAGTCTACACATTTTTAACTCTCTCTCCTTGATAAAAACAGTTATCAGTCATGGAACTAAATTACTAAGTACCATACATAGATTACCTCAATCTCCACTTGGGCAAAATTGGAACACAAAGCACATTGTGGTACTACAGAATAGGAAAACACTTTTCCTCTACTCACTTAGGTTCAGTGTCTGAGACTCCCCAGTTAAACTGATAAAAACACATTAACAGGAAAAAATGTTTATTTCATACACTTAACGCAGGAGGGGCAGGGCTTCACAGAAAAGTGAAAACCCAAAGAAACTGCTAGGTTTGGGAGCCTATATACCGTTTAAACAAAGAGCAATAAGTTGTGGATAAGTGATTAGACAAAGGAAAAGGGGGTCTGGCTTTTAGGAGAAGGTAAATATATGGGAGAAACTAATGAAAGATAATGGTTTCCTTATTAAGATTTGTTTTTGCAGCCTTATCCCAGTTCTATGTACTATGATGAGGATTGTTCTCCTCCCCGTAGGAGAGAAGGGGAAGAGGGGACACCTTTACAAAGGGAAATTTATGCCCTGCAGAAAGGGAGAGGGTGAGAATTCTTCCTGTTGTTTGTTTTCAGTTTGATATATCCTTATGCCTAAATGGCTTATTTGGGGATGGCATATTCTGATCCCCTTAGGTGCTCAAACTGCCTTTTAAGATAGCTTTCAATGTTGATTTCAATGACTTCTGCTTCAGCTGTTTGTTCACACCCCAGACATGCTCTGTGATTCAGCACAAATATAAATAATATCCTTTAACTGTCCTTTACATCACCCTCTTTGTCATTCCCTGCAACCCACTCCTGGAAGACACTGAGCCCATACCTTTCTCATAACATATATTTTAATTATGTATTTTTGTCTTCCCTTCTAGATTGTGAGATCTTACTTTATTCATTGTCATATATTCAGGACTAACAAAGTAGTGCCTTATACCCTTAAGAAACACTTGCTGAACTGAATTGGAAATAAGAGGGCCTCAGACTGTTTCACTTTAATGATACTGCTGCTAACGATGATGGTAATAACACCACCAACAGATAATTACACAGTTTTTAATGTGTGCTGGGCATCACCCTAAGAATTTTACATGTATTACTTCATTTAATCTTTCAACTACTATATCAGGTCGGTTTTATTTTAAGCAGAGAGCAGTAATAACAGTTAACAGTTATGGAGCTAAATTACTGTGTGCCATGGATTATTATCTCACATAATCTTCAAACCTCTCATGAAAGGAATTAATAATTACTCCCATTTTACAAAAAGGGAAGTGTTTGTGTTTTAAGTAACTTGCTCAAGGTCATATAATTATTAAGTAGTGACTGAGGATTTGAATCTCAGTAGGAAACTGCAGAGCCCACACACTTAGCCATCATACCCAGACTTCTCAAATTATGGGTGGCAACCCCTGAAATGAGTGAGCTGCAATTAGCATTGTTTTTTAATGAGATAGACTCTAGAACAGCAACACAAAAATCTGACTACTTCACATACTGTGAATACTGTTTTGTAAAAACTTTTATGTCGTGTCTATACAAACGACAAATGTGTGAATATAAATGCACATGTTGCAAAATATATTTCTCAT
>PJEN01000700.1:27675-39507 GCA_004024605.1 Pteronura brasiliensis
GGGGGGGGTAGAGAGAGAGAGAGAAGGATTGGTGTCAGCTTCTCCTCCATATTCCTGCTGGCTTTAACTGGGTGTAGAACACAGAAGACATCAGCTTTCAGATGAGATCCAGTGGAGAAATGAGATTGTGGTTTTCATGCTATACTGGCAGGGCCCAGAATGATAAATGATACATTCATTACAAGGATAGCCTTAAGAGTAGAAACTATGGAAAGCAACATGAAGAACTTTTAAATTACTGATGCTGCCCAGAACAGAATGGGTTGCACTAGAATTTTTCTAAAGAGTTGGCGGATCTTTGATGGAAGAACTTAAGCATCCAATGGGATTAAAATAGATGATCTCGAATTTGTCTTGCAATCGCTGAGATTACACGATTTGAATACAGTGAAAAACATTTTAAATGAGAGCCATCTCTAATCTAATCAAATGAATTTCATTCTGCACACGGTTTTAACATTTCTCTGAAAATCCTTTTTGAAGACTTCCATGTTTGTTTTGTTTTTCCCGATAAGATGCACATTTCAAGACTACTAAATGTTAACTTTCAAGTTCCAAAAAACAAGTCATACAACAGTTCATTTGCTCTCGTTAGAACCCTCCCATATCCGGTTGGAATTTCTTTGATTAGGAAAAGCTTTGATTCTAGATGGATTTAATCTCTTCTCGGTCATCCTGAACCACATCCATTTCCCATACTCCCTAATCGGCTGACAGAAACACCTCCATCGGAAAATGAGATGGTTAATTAACACGAAAACCTGTTTTCCTCCACCAGGGAACTTTCTATCCAGCAACCACAGGGTCGAGCGCCCCCTGCAGGCGGAAATCGAAAGGAAATGGTTCCCTTTGCCCTAGCAACGGTTTCTGTGTACAGCACCTCCGGGAGCGGCTGGGGGGTGGGGGCCGGCCGCGAACCCAGAGTTCTACAGTCAACCCAACGGTCGGGGGGCACTTTGGGACTCTCTGAAATTGCTCCCCACTCCCCGGCTTTGGTCTCCAGGACTGGTCGCCGCCGGCGGACGCCGGCAACCCCCATGTTGCGACCCTGTCCCAACATCCGCTACCCTCCGCCACAGTAAACTAAAGCCCCCCCCGTTTATTCATCCCATAACCCGCTCCCTCAGTCGATTCCGACCGTGCATTTGCTTCTCGGGGCCCGCCTTTCACCCCAGTTCCGAAGGGAACTGCGACGGAAGATGTAACTTACTCCTGGCCGGCAGATACTCACCTGGTTCGTGGACGCCACGCAGAGGATGCGGCCCGGGCACAATTTACCACCCAAGCCGCAGGTGCGCAGCTGGGGGCGTGTCGCCCCGCCGAGCCCCCACCCGCCAGAGGCTGACCGCCGGGGGCGGGACCAGAGCCTCTGCGGATGATTGGCTGGCCCTCGATCAGCTGCCTCGCAGAGGCCTCACAGCCCAGCCTCTCGCACAGACGACCATTAGGCCAGAAAGGAGTCCAAGTGGGAGAGCTCCCTTTCTCCATTGCGTTCGTTTCCGATCGAGTTAAAACGCCGTTACTGTTCTGGATTGTTACACCACCGGCAAGATAGATTGATAACTACTCCTACTTAATTATAGAAATATAATTAAACGTTCAGAGTATCTACAACGTGTTTCAGAAAGAGCAATCTGAAGAGTATGGAGGCAGCAAGCCTAGTAGCTGGGACACTAATCTTCAAACGAATCATGTGTGGAAAATAATACAGCAATGGTGATAATAATTAACATTGATTAGGCTAAGAGTTTTTACGGACTCATTTTATTTTGCAACTAACCTGTGAGGTAGGTGCGATTATTTCCTGCCTACCTTACAAATGAGTAAAGTGTACCCTGGTGAAGTCACACACTGTTAACAAAGGACATTGTGGATATTTGAACCCAAAGCCTTTCACTGAAGTCTGTACTGTTAACTGAGCTCTTAAAATATTAGCCAAGCCATCACTAAGTCCCATTAGCTCAACTTCAAAATGTTATCTTACAACCAGCCACTTCTTAGTCCCTCTATTTCTATCGCTCTGGCCTGCCATAATCGTTATCCTAAACTACTGCAGGTGGTCCTTAGCTGGCTTCCCCATTCATCCATCCCTACGTTATCCATTCTCACAGAACAGCTCAAGTAATCTTGTCTTAAATCATGTTACACTCCTGTTTACTCCCATGATGAGACCATAAATAAGCAGGCCTCTGCCTACCTCAAAGTTTGAGTCACATGGGCTTCATTCTAAAGTGGGAACAAGGCAAGCTTACTTTCCACCCCTGAGACATTACACTGGCTATTTCCTCAATTTCAGGTATGCTCCTTCCCCTTGTCTTACTATGTCAGGCTCCTTCTCATCCTTCAGCCTTCTGCTCAAATAAACACTCCCTCCTAATTTTCTACACAGCACTTATTCTAGGAGGTGTGGAGATGTTCACACATTTGTGTATGTGAGGAGGCAACTTGTTTTTACATATTCTCAGTTTACAACTTCTCAACTTATAATTTAGTCTTATGAATGGCGCTTTTTTTTTTTTAAGATTTCTAAGTCATATCTACACCCAACATGGAACTTGAATTCACAACCGTTGAGGATCAAGAGTTGCACGCTCTACTGACTGAGCCAGGCAGACACTCCTGAGACTGTTTTGTCTTTTGTGGGGTTTTTTGGAGAGAGACAAACACAGAGTGGGGTGGGGTGAGGTGTGCGGAGGGAGGGGAGAGAGAACTCTCACCTCACAACCCTAGGTTCATGACCTGAGCCAAAAGCAAGAGTCCAACGCTTAACTGATTACGCCAACAAGGAGCCCCAAGACTGGCCACTTCTGATTTCAGCTACTGTTTTTACGTTTTTCACAACTTTAATCTCTGAAGGTAACTTCAGAGCCTCAAAGCACCATATTGACCATCATAAATTCCTCCACTTTGACCATGAAGCTTACATTAAGTGAACTGGCTAGTCACTGAGAAGCAGGGCTGGATTTGATTCAATTTCCATGCTTTCCTCATGGACATGCATGTCCATAGTCATTGGTAAACATCTTAAGCAGGGGACAAGTTACGTGTTAACTTTAAGCTCAGATTTACTGATATTTATACTTATACAACACTATTTGAAAGTCTTTTTTTTTTTTAAGATCTGCTGTTGTTTTTGAAAGAGAGAAAGGAGGGGAGAGACAGAGGGAGAGAGCCTCTGCACTCAGTGCAGAGCCTGACACTGGGCTTGATCCCACAACCCTGAGATCATGACCTGAACTGAAACTAAGAGTTGGATGCTCAACCGACTATGCCACCCAGGCACCCCCAAATCTTTTAAAGCAATTTTATATCTATTTTACCTTTTTTCCCATTAAAATTGTCCAGGTAGGCAAGAGGTAAAATCACTTCCATTTTTATAGATGAAAGGGACACAAAGAAGTGACTGGTTGAAATGTTGGTCTTGAGTTCCAGTGGTAATAGTTTTTCCACTAAACCACTGTCTAGTTAACCAAATAATAATATTCAATTAAACTAATGATACATAAAAGACCTATGATAAAATCAAAACAGCTAAGAACAATAATGTCATCCCAAGTGTTAGGGTTTGTTTAGGGGACTCATATTTATTGGGACTCTTTTGCCTGAAAAAGAAACAGAGCAGAATTACAAAAGCATGAAAGGTATGGCTAAAGGAAAACCTGGACCCAGGAAGCACTCTGAAAAATTTGAGCATGGTAGTACTTTGTATAGCACTTAAAACATTTATAGAACTTAGTATTCAAGGATGGTAATAGAAATACAGGTGCTTTTTTAAAATGGCACAGTTAATTTTTTGAATGTCAGAGACACACACAGCTAATAGTGAAGGTGGAATATACCTATCTTCAAAATGAATGTTAGGTGACATCCCATAATGATGGAATCCTGGAACAGATGGCAGTATCTGAGTATCCATATCCCTAAGATCAGGGCAAAACTTTTAAACATTTATCCATACGCCAGTGTAAACCAGTCCCTATACATATTTTTTTATGTACCCTGAAGGCAGAATTTTTTACCTTCCTGATTACACCTCAGAAACTACACCCGCCTTAATAATCTGCTTCATCCACTTTACTGCGAGTTGATTTTTCCTTACAGATGCAATCATTAAAGTTTATTTTCCCTCACCCAAGACTTAAAATATAGTCAAGCCTTATATACAAATACAGAAGGCCTACATCAAGTAAAAATGAAAAACTTAACTCAAAATAATGCATGCATGCTAACTAAGTACATTGGTATACTCAATACAAAATGATACCGGAGAGTTTACAAAGTTGGTGATGTAAAACAGTAGTTTCCAAGGAACTTACTTAATCAGACCTTCACAAGGCCCTAGAAAACATTTTTAACAAGGTCCCCAAAAGATTCTAGGCCTTAATTAGAAGTGTGGTTTAGGGAACCACTTTAAACTTTCACTCTGTGTCAGATCACACATACAATAAAAGTTATAAATCACGTAATTTTTTAAAAAGACTTTATTTATTTATTTATTTAACAGAGAAAAAGAGATGGATAGAGGGAATACAAGCAGGGGTAATGGGAATGGGAGAAGCAGGCTTCCCGCTGAGCAGGGAGTCTGATGTGGGGCTCTGTCCCAGGACCCTGGGATCATGACCTGAGCAGAAGCCAGACTGAGCCATCCAGGTGGCCATAAATCACGTAACTGAACAAAAAACTTCTTTATAGAAACTATCAAATAAATATCTACATACAAGATGGTTTTTAAAATGAAATGCTATTTGTATTCATAAAGATATATACACTAATCAAAAACTATGTAACATTAATAGCAAATCCAAGTACAAACGAAGATAATCCTCCAAATTCCATGTTTCATCGAGCATCAAAAACCACCACTGTATTAAAGGAGTTAAGGACAAAAAAAAATATTTAAAAATTATATGAAGGATTTAACACTTCCAAGTCACTTTCTCTTTGCAATCAGCTAGTTACTTAATCTACAGCGTATAATAGATTGGAACTCAGTATTTACTATGATATTTGGAAATAAAAAAAAAAAAAAGACTTCAATTTTTATTAGTCCCCTTTCCATGACACAAAAGACTAATGCACCAAAAAAACACTAAAGCAATGTTATCAAGGTAACTTAGCAGTTTAAAAAATATTTTAATTGTACTATTAATTACCACATAATAATGTACTTTCAGTCTTGTGGCTAATTTGTAATCCTTACTTTACCCATTAAGTAGCATTCATACACAGTATTTGTATTTATTTCTCTTTGTATAATTCAGTTTGTCCATAAACTCAAAATCAAGGAGTATAAGTAAAATTCGGATCCTGTAAAACAGACTTATGAGAACTAAAATCAACTAATATTCAGATATTTAATATATGCCTCTACACTGAATTTTTATTATGAACATAAAAATTAAATGATTATGAAAATCCTAATCAAGCCCTTTTTTTGGGTAGTCTGTTATTACCATTTTTTAACACCAGAAATTAGTGTTTGACTAACAACCCAAGCATTATTCTTCACGTCCACCTACTTCATATTTAGCAAGTTAAAAGGATACATCTTTTAGTCCTTTTCTTGTACATTATTCTGTATCCACATTCTCTGCATCTGATTGGATCCCTGGATTTTATTTCATTTTCTGTGTGACATTCTAAAAAAGAAAGCATGTTTGTTCAGTGTCTAAAGGGCAAATAGGATAAAAAAGCAAATTATCTTAACTATATTTTTCACCCAAAGCACTAAAATGTACTCAGTCTTAAGAGTAAGGTGCTATGACCACGCTGAAAAGAAAACCACAGGCCCCAAACAGTCTCACTTAGGTTAAGATGCCAAGTCAGTAAACCCAGTAAACCAAGGCTTAACACTTAACCTAACTGCAGTTTCAACCATGCAGAAATGTAACCTCTGACGAGTCACCATGGGAATTTCTTTGTCAGCATTAGGGAATTTCCTGCTTTTCTGTTCCTCCTCTTAGAAAGGCCATCTTACCTAAAACAATGGGTTCTTTGCTAATAATTTCCTTTTTTCCACTCCTCTCTACCTTTAAAAACCTTTCTTTTTCTGTAGCCCTTTGGAGCTCCTACCTACTTGCTAGACAGGATGCTGCCTGATTCATGAATCCATTAAATAAGCCTATTCCACCTTCAAAATGTACTCAGTTGAACTTTTATTATTTAACAACAATACACTAAGGAGGAAAGAAAAAAGAGTTATGGGCAGTGCACTTTTTCTTGGACAGAAAATGAATTCTTAATGAGAGAACTTTTTTTTTAAACAGTTGATAGTATTCTGCTTTATAAATTTAAAGATGAGAGACTCATTTAAGACAAAGTTAAATGTAATTACTTCAAAACTCTGAAGTAAAACACTCCTACTTTATGTAAGTTCTATTCTTACCTCCGCAGATATATATCATTGGCTGCTGCTTTGGGGGTTGAACGTCCTTCTGCGTGTCCATTGATAACCCCTGAAATCACAGGCTCAAATACTGAGTATCTCAAAAGGGCTCCTCACAAATCCAACCAGGCCTCATTTTTCTCAGGGAAACCGAAAAAAGTCCCAATTCCTAACCTGTACTTTTTCAAACCCTATGGGTAGAGCTAATGGACGAAAAACACAACATATTGCGCACTTACCCCCAAACTGGACACAATAACTTTACACATACTATTTCACTATAATCTTTACAACAATCCTAGGAGCTATTACTCTTACTTTACAGATGAAGAAACCCAGCCTTGTAGAAGTCAACTTGCGCAGAGCTATTCAGCTATTAAGAGGTAGGGGGACTGGGATCTAACGGCAAAGCTCGGTTTCCATTTAACCCCAAGTTCTACTTTTCCAAAATTCAGCGGAAGGCAATAAATTTAACCTTCAACACGGGAACGTGCGAATCGAAAATAAGGGGAGAATAACCCCCAAAAGCCAAACAGGGCAAAGGATTAACATCAACTACTCAATCCCCAGCTTCTCCCAATTCTAGTCCCATACCGGACACTTTTAACCTTGAGGGTCTTACCTGTTTGGGTTCAAATACTCACGTCTAAATACGACCCACCAGCCCAAAGAAACTCCGTACTCTAAAACTCCCGGCGGATTATGGCTCCTCGTCGTGTCTCACCCAACTTCCGGCGCTGGCCTATGACACCTCTAGTCCCCGCCCCTTCCGCCCCGGGCATGGCAGGGGAACCCGGATTGTACAAGAGCGGTAAAGCCGAGAGTTTGGTGTGTTAGGTTCTGTAGGGAGGGTGTCTGTGTTTCCCTCCGGCTTATTTCGCTTTTCAGGATAGCAGAGCATTTCAGTAGTTCCTCAAATAGGAGGGAGTCTGCTTTTCTGACTAGTCAGCAGAAAGTAAACTTTCCCAGGAGGGCTGAGGGTTAGAAGAAAAAGCGAAATGACAGCTACCCATGGAATCCTAGGCTGACCGTTACTCGGAGGAACACGGAAGGAGCGACTCCATCATTGATTTTCACTTAAAAAAGCACTTTTCAGACCGTTTTTCCTTGGTACCTGTGCTGGGCCAGTGGAGCAGGCGCCCCCATCCACATAATTTCATTTTTGCTTTTTGAAACTTTCGTAGGCTTCTGTCGTCCCTCTGACCTTCTCCTTTTACTTGTTTTAAAGGAAAGGCTAGGGGCGCCTGGGTGGCCCAGTTGGTAGAGCTTCCATCTCTTGGTTTCGGCTCAGGTCGTGATCTCAGGGTCCTAGGACGGATCCCAGCATCAGGCCCTCCACTCAGCATGGCGTCTGTTTGAGATTCTCTCTTTCCCTCTCTTTCTCTGTCCCTCTCGCTCCTGCCGTCTCTCTCTCTAAAATAAATTAAAAAAAAAAAAAAAAAAAAAAAAAAAAAAAAAAAAAAAAAAAAAAAAAAAAGCAAAGGCGGTATGAAGGCAGCTACATAAATTAATTCCACTTAAAACTGAGGGATATTGGTAGCAGTCACTATCCATTGATTGACCTTTACATCACATGTATTCCTCCCTAGATGAAACAAAACGGTCTGCGCAGTGGAGGTGTGTTTTTTGTAAGATCAAAATCAGTGAGATTAATAGAAGTTGGATTAACAATGTTTACATTCGTTTGCTTCTTTCACAGGTTTTCACTGATAACAGAATAAGGAAGAAGAAAATAAAAGTAATTAAAATTTAGAAAATATTTGTTTATAGTAATTATAGTTAAGCAGAGAAAAAGACTTTTTTTTCTCCCCAACATGTCTTTGATTTCTTATTAAGCAGAATACACTGCTTTCTAGTCTTCCCTCCAGCAACCTGAGAACTTTCAGTTTCACCTTTCACTTCCAGAAGGAGTTCAAATTGATTGCACCTCTACAGACCACGTTGGGAGATTTAAGTTCATCTTCTTGGTCTTCCTAGCTGCCAATTTTTTAATTTCCAGGGAAACATAATGGATTTTCTTGCTGCTTCCTTCACAGACCAGCCAACATACAGCCTAAGTATTTTGACAATTAGCTCTCAACCAAAGAGAAGAGGGTAATGCAATAGAACAGTCGACACAGGCTTTCCTACAAAAATTACTAAATAAAACTGTTGTTAAAAGAGAAAGATGATGGAGGGGCGCCTGGGTGGTCAGTCAGGTAAGTGTGTGCCTTCATCTTAGGTCATGATCCCAGGGGCCTGGGATTGAGCCCTGCATTCGTCTCCCTGCTCAGCCTCGGAGCCTGCTTCTTCCTCTCCCTCTGCTGCTGCTCTCTCTGTCAAATAAATAAATAAAAATTAAATTAAAAAAAGAGAAAGATGATGGAGTGATCCAGAAAGTATAACTTAAATCATTGCACACTTTATGGGATTCTGACTCTCCAGTTGAGGTATCAAAATGATTCTGGCACATAACACAGTCTATGGAGATTAGACTGGATCAGCACATGTAGGATAGAAATGGATCCTGGGACCCTGTGGAAGGGTAGAGTAATTAGAAGTGGTATCAAGGAGATCCAGAATTTCAACAAAAGTCCATGTTAATGCTAGTTCCCAATCCAACACCCTCTTTCCTATCAGCAGGATCCAGTAGTCTTAGGATCACTATGGAGCATGGTCAATGGATATTATTAACACTGGTAACAGCTAACTTTTCTTGAGCACTTACGATGTGTAGATATCACTGCATTGCTCTCTCCAAATGAAGGTAGTTGTCTTGTTATCTTGGATACTAGTGCTTTTAATTCCTTAAAATATGGTTATGGAGATGCAAGTTGCTATTTTCCTCCCTGAATCTGTTTTTCATATTCCTTGATCCTATTTTTTTAAAGTATATCAGCATAGCTTAAGTTATCGTGATTGGAAAAGTCTTTCATTATGTTTTGCTGGATGGTCCCCAAAAGAAAAATTAGATCTTGTGGAAAACAGATGGGGTTTAGAATTCTAAGGTCAGTAATGGTATGACTTCCAATCCAGAAAGGAAGCAAAAAGGCCAAAGACTATGGTGGGCAAAGAATAGGAAAATATGGCTTAGTTATTTGTATTTGGAGTATATGAGTAAAGCCAGGACAAGTGATAGGTAACGAGATTCCTTTTTGCCCTTTTGGTTGGGGGCAGTGGGGAGGAGAGTAAAAATTATTCTTAGGATAGAAGGGAGTTATGTTATACTTTTCTGCTCTTTAGTTATGCTAAAATAAAGAAAAATAAATTAACTAGAGAAAGAGAAACCGCAATGTTTAAATGGTGTTTGGGATTTTGTGGATTTTTTTAAGCCATAGGCAAAATTCCCTGCCCTGTTTACATTATAGTGGGAGTGAGGATCAGACATTAAACAAGATAAGTAAGTAATATGACATTTTTATTTTTTTAATTTTTTTCTGAGTAGTTTATTTATTTGTCAGAGAGAGAGAGAGAGAGAGTGGACGAGCAGGGGGAGCGGCAGGCAGAGGGTCCCTGCTGAGCAAAGAGCCCTAGGACTTGATCCTAGGACCCTGGAATCATGACCTGAGCTAAAGGCAGATGCTTAACCCACTGACCCACCCAGGCATCCCAGTAATATCAGATTTTTGGAAGGTGTTAAACTACACAGAGAAAATTCAGCAGAGAACGACGATTGCAAATGCTGTCATGGAGCAAGGGCAAAATGGCTGTAATAGAGATTTGTTTGAAGAGCTAGAGAGGGCACTACTCTATCTTGGTACATGTGGGTGTCTTCTAGACATAGCACCTTCTAGAGAGGTGCTATCTTGAAGCATGTATAATTCACCAGTTCCTTACCTTAAATCCTACAGGTACCTGAAACATAACCTCATACTAAATTAATCTTGTTTTCTTCCAAATCTGTCCTCTGTGCTTCCTCAATCCCTGCCCCCATGCACTTGATTCTGCTAACAGAATATATTGAGTCCACGTTCTTCTCCAACCCCACTGGCTTCCAGAGTCATGCAATAGCTCCCTAAGTGGTCTCCTTGCAACCACCCTCACCTCTTTTCCTTCCGCTCTCCCTTCTGCCACCAGAGTGATCTTTCTAAAATTAAAATGCTCTGCAATGCTTAGAGGATCAACAGACTCTCAAATGCATCTGAAATTCTTCATGACTTGGCTTCTTCCCCTTCTCAAAAAAAAAATTTTTTTGCCCCTTTCTTCAAATAAATCTGAGTTTCTAGGTATAACAAACTATTTAGAGTTTGCCCAGCTATTCCAAGTTTCCTGCTCTTGCACATTTTGAGATTGAAATCACCTGTTATCTGACTTTTACATTGTCATTCATCTCAAAATCCACCTCAAATCATGGTCTTTATAAAGTTAGCCCCATCCCTTCTCCTTCCTTAGGGTTAGTTGATCCTCTTTCCTTGGTGCTACTACGTCCCTCTATTAACAGTGCTTGTGAGCCCCTTAAGGCCATAACTGTGCTGTGCTCATCTTTGTATTCCCAGTACCTCGCCTAGTGACTGGAAGAACTTAGTGAGTTTGATTTTGTATATATTTCATTTTGGATGACTAAAGGGCATCCAGACAGAGAAAGAAATATCCAGTTGGAGGACAATGGTGGTAGCTGCTATTATTGGCTTAAAAGTGATGGGAGAGGTTCTGCATAAGAATTATGTAAGCACATAATGGTAAAGTTAAACAAACAAACAAACAAATGCTGAGGTAGGCCGTCTCGTTTAGGGAAAAGGCAGAGAAAAAGAAGCCAGAAAAAGGAGACTAGGAGGAAGCTGCCAAGAGTAGAAGGATGGAGCCTTGTATAGAGTAGGTGTCCGGTGAATAGTATAAAATATCCCATCAAGCATAACCCCGTGTAGAGATGCTGTAACCAAGTTAGTCATACCCTTCAGACCTCATCCTGTGTATAGTTCTACTGCTAAAAGGCGTCGTTCGGTTTGTAACCTGCCTTTTATATCTCAGCGAACATTTTCAAGTGAATACTCGCCTGCATTATTTTTAATGCAGGACCCACTATAGGATTAGTGGCCTTTCTATATAATGCTCCCCGAGGTGAGAATGGGGAGAGGCGGAGCCCATGAGCTTTGGGTGGGGGTGGAAGGGTGGGAAAAGGGAGGACGAGACCTCCTCTGGGGAAGCGGGAACCCGGCCGCGGCCTGCGGGTCGCGGGGCGGCCGGCGGGGGCGCCGCGGAGGCGGAGGAATGGGCGGCGCGGCGCGGGGTGGGGCGGCGCGGGGCGGGGCGGCGCGTAGCGGTTACTCAAGGCGGGCAGTTCAAACCGAAGGAGGGAAAAGCGGCGGCCCCACGCGAACGTGGCGTGGGGGTTGCCATAGCCGGGCATCCCTGGGGGCGAGGCGGCGGCTTCTGCCCGGCGCTCCCAGCGGCGGCTGCCTGTCTCCCCTCCCGCCTGGCCCCGCGGCCCGGTCGGTGCGGGTGCGTCTCGGTCTCCAGGTGGGCGGGAG